>JASDQU010026467.1:15193-29516 GCA_032191745.1 Picea mariana
AGTGCAAGATATGATATACTTGTTGATGTCTTGTCGAAGTTTTGGCCAATAAAAATGCTTCTTTAGAATGACCACAGTTTTCTCCATGCAAAAATGTCCTGCCATCAGAGTTTAGCAAGCCTCCTAAATCATCTTTGCACACTCGCTTGTGGGAACATAGAGGTGGCCTAGATGGAATAACAATCCATCATGGATGTGAAAATCGGTGACATTTTTTCATGTACCCAAGAGATGATAGGTGGTGGTGAAGTCAGGTTCATGCTGATAAAGTTGGGGCCACTCAGATGCCTCATGCCCACATGAATGGAGCATTGTGATGAGTGCAATAATGGGAGGGCAACTGAGGCAGTCAATGACACGATTTGAGCTCCTTGTTTTATACTTGATGTTGAGATGGAAATGCTATAGGTATGTGGACCACTTTTGATGGCAGTTGTTCTACAACTTCCCTTGTGTCTGTATGAACTGTAGAGGCTTGTGATCAGTGTGGATGATTGTCTCCTTTCCGAGAATGTAATGTTTCCATTAACAACAGTCTTGCACAATGGAATACATTTCTTTGTCAAAGGTGGGGTATTTCTAGACAATATTTGAGAGTGTGTCACTATGGTATACCATTGGATGACCATGTTGAGTGAGAAATGCGTCGACAACATAGTCAGAGGCATCAGTCTCAATCTCGAACAATTGTTTCATATCATATAAGGAGAGTACTGGAGTTGAGCACAAGAGATGCTTAATATCATCAAATTATTTTTGTTGTGCCTTCCTCCATGCAAAATTTTCCTTGTCACCGCCCTTGGTTACTTGGTTGAGGGCCCATGCAATATGGGAGAATCCCAACATGAATCTTCAGTAGAAGTTGGCAAGTCCGAAGAATCTATGAAGCTCGGTTAGTGTGGTCAGGCCTGGCTAGTCATGAATGAATTGGATCTTAGCTGGATCCACATGTGCCCCATGCTCATCAACAATGTAGCCCAAGTATTGGGCCCTGTTCATGCCAAAGGAGCATTTTTCCAAGTTGGCATATAGCTTGTGTTGTCGTCGAGTTCCCAAAACCTGTTGAATATGTTGCATGTGCTCCTCCCAAGTTCTGTTGAAGATGAGGATGTCATCCAGATATACCACCACAAAATATTTGGTGAAGGGTCTCAATACATCATCCATCAATCTCATGAAAGTTGTTGGTGCATTTGTTAAGCCAAACAACATGACCAACCATTCAAAGAAACCTTCTTTAGATTTGAAAGTTGTCTTCCATACATCAGTTGGTTTGATGGGAACCTGGTGGTAGCCATATTGTAGGTCAATCTTGTTGAATAACTTTTCCCCCTTGAGTTGGTCAAGAAGGTGATCAATTTGGGGAATTGGGTACTAGTTCCTGACTGTGATTTTGTTTAATGTTCTGTAATCAATGTAGAGTTGCCAGGTCTCATCTTTCTTCTGCACCATCACAATCGAGCCTCCACAAGGGGAGGAAATGGGTCAGATGTGACCCTTTTGAAGCAACTCTTGGATCTGGCACTTGATTTCTTCATTTTCCATCAATGAGAGATGATAGACTAGTCCATTAGGCAGTGAGGCACCGAGGGTTAGATCAATTGGATGCTTGAATTGGTAGTGCATTGGTACCCCGGTGGGTGAGGAGAAGATGTCTCTATACTCTTCCATGATCCCCGTCCACTTGCTTCTGCTGCAAAGAGAGGCTCTATGTAGAGGTCACAGATGTGGCGATGACCTTCTGCTTACTGCGAGCACAGATCACAAAGAAGACAAACTTCCCAGCCTGTGAAATGACCTTACTGCATTGCTTGGAAGAGATTAAAGAAATAGTGGTAGGCGATTCTACCTCTGGTATCATGTACAATTGTCTACCCAAAGTAATAATAACACCGTGGGGTCTAGACTCATACACAACATGTCTCTTCCAAAAATATGGCTGACCTAAAAGAACATCACAAACTTCAAGGGGAGAAATATCACACAATACCTTGTCTTTGAAGGGCTTGATGTTGTAGGGCAGACGACATTGTTGGCTGACACGAAGATCTTGTCCTTAGCGAAGCCAACCGATGGTGTAGGGCTGCAGGTGCGATGTTATCGGGAGGTCCAACCGCTTGATGACCTATGCTGAAATCAAGTTCTTCTGAATGTCATTATCGATAATGAAATGTAGCGGAGTTCCCTTTACCCACATCTGTGAGTGAAAGAGGTGTTCCCCTTTGTTGACCAAAATTTGGTCACCTATATGATTCCTCCCCTGGAATAATAAAAAAAATGATATTGGAAGATGAATACTTTTGAACTATTATATGTTCATTGCATAGCCCTCAGTATCAGTTTCACCATGTATTTCACAGAATTAAAATAGGAGTCTCCATGACCAAGATACACATACTTCTTCCCAAAAGTCCAATGGAGGTATTGCAAGAAAAAATATGAAAAATGTACTTAGTAACATGTTCTATCCTCTCCTTTCCCTTCACCTCTATTCATTTTCTCATTTTATACTTACTCATTTTCCCCATTGTCTCATTACTTTCATATTCCCCTTACCATTTTCCACACTTAGTCATTTTTCCTTATTCCTTTCCAAGTTCACATTCATTTCCCTTTTCCTTTATTTTTTATTTTCCTTTCCATTTTCATTATCCCTTTTTCCCATTTCTTTCCTTTTCCCTTTTTCCTTTCCCAAATTTCACTTACTTCCTTTATTTCCCATATATTTCTTTTCATTTTTCATATTTTCCATATCTCTTTCCATATTTCACATGACCCATTATATACTTTCCAGAATTAGTCTTATTTACTATTTACTTTCCATATTTTACAACTATTTACCTCTCCTCTCCACTTCACCTACACTTAGAATTTTTCACACTCATTCCTTACTATGTATTACAGTGGGTCCACGATGATTTCCTCACCTTTCACCTAAATTGGTGAACCCGCCATAGTATTTTAATAATATTTTTCCTATCCTAAGTTCTATGAGGAACATCTCCAAGTGACACATGGCACTTTATTAACCAATGAGATATATCCACATGGCAGTTAAATGGATGGTGCCACATGACAACTAATTAATGCAGACACATGGCAACATAAAAAAAGTGACACATGACGTGATTTTATTGGATGGCGTATGGAAGATTCTTATTGACAGATTGTTGGCCTACCGAGTGATGACATGTGGAAACATTTGGTTGGGTGACTCATCATTGCTGACTGGGCATATTGGTGGTTGACTGGGCATGCCAAATTATTATTATATTCAACAATTTTCCAAGGGTCGAATCCTCCGATCTCCATAGTCTCCTCTCTTCTTTATTTCATGTCATGTGTATGTTACACTTAACATTATATACAACTAAGAATATTTTATTCTCCTACATGTTGGATAAGAATAATGAAGAAAAGTCGGAATTCAACAAAGGAGGTCGAAATTAAATCAAGGGTCCACATTTACCAATCAAACTTGATCGACGGTGGTTGAGTCATGATCTTGCAAAGGCTATATCTTGAGCTCCCGACCTCCGTTTGCAGCAAAATTTATACTGTTGGAAATGTATTTCAACGTAGAATATGATGGTACAGGTTTCAAGTGCTGAAATATGATACATTTTTCTCAGAAATTAAAATAGCAGTTAGCATAATTTTTTAATGGGCTTGCATGACAACTCAACTTCACGAGCTCATATCTTAATATCCATGCGACAGATTTGGAAAAAAAATTATATCGTTGGAAATATAAGACGATGAAGATGACATATAAAATTATTTTTGTGGCTAAAAAGTTTATTATCATTTGTAGAGAATTAAAACACAATTATCCTCTTTTAAAGGGAAATTAATTAAATTTTGAAAAATAAAAGTTTATATAAAACTTTTATTTAAAAGAAGAGGGATCCACTTTCAATATACTTGTATTAATGATGTGAATTCATTAATAAGGAATTAATGAGGCATTAATTAAAGGAAATGTTTCAAGAAGAAACTTGTACGAGAATTTCTAGAAGGGAAAGAAATAGTTGAGACGGTTCCTGTAACCATTGATGAAGACAATAAAATAATAGTAGCAAGCAAGTGAAGACGATGAGATACCATCATAGTAAGTTTATGTTTATAACATATTTCTTTCTTTACCAAGCCCTTCATCCAGTTACTCCGCTTCTTTGAATAGAAAGGTTTTAATCGAATACTGCTATCTTCTCTTTTCTTCTTACCAGGTATTGTTGTTCTTTTACCGCCCACCTTCTTCCTTATACAAGCTTCATTCTTGTGTATATTTTCTTTATGGTCTGTGAGAGCCCCAATCCCAATATTTAAGAAAAAAACATTTCAAATTTCAAAGAATATGTAACAGACTATATATTTTTTAGAAATTTCAAGAGATCTATTTCAGGATCAATTTCGATTGTGCTTTGTAACTCTAAGTTTTGAGTATAAAGTATTTGAGATTGGTCTATAATTATATTTATTTGAGTTTCACATGTGTCCACTCCATTAAATTTTTCTTTTGCATGCGGATCATCTTCTTTTTATTTTTATGTGATAAAAAATCTTTATCTTAAACTATGATGGATGTGAGGAACTTTTGCTTATTTGCTTTAAATGTGTGAATGTGCTAAGTTCCTGGTCCTTTCTCAGGAACTTTATTTAAAAAGAAAAGAAAAAAATTTCCTTTTACATTTCTTTCAATATTTATATTTCTTTGAATTGCTACGATGGACTTCTGCAAAGTCCCACATTCTGAATACCTATAATTCCCAAGAAAATCTTAAATTAAAGAGGAGTACCACCTCTATAAAAACGTAGGAGGATTTACATCCTCGTGAGGTTGTTGTTTTGTTCCTAACATATTCAAGCATCAACACCCTTCCTCTAGTTCTTCTAGTTCGCTTGGTTTGAATTTGGTGGTAGTGACAATAGCACTGGGTTCAACATCAATTATCCACTTCCCACTTTCTGGATTTGATTCGGAGTTAGAATCTTCCTCTAACTCGAAATATTTCAGTTAGACCACCAGTGACTGCTTGGAGTGACATTCTTTGGTGTTGTTCCAAGGGATTTTATGGTACTCACACCATTTTCTTGTGTCTTTCTTTGACTTCTCATTACCCTTCTTGGGTTGTGGCTTGGACTGGTTGTCCTGAGAGAGACCATCTTTTCTATGCCCCTTGTTTTATGATTTGGGGCCGCCTTTTCCCTACTTTGGCTATGAGGAGTTTGTAGATCCAAACTCTCACCTCTTCTTCTTAAATATTTTCTTGATCTTGACAACGTATGTATAAGTCCCACCTAATGATGCGATGACCAAAAACTCCATTTCTGTTTGAATGTATCTATGAAGACAACCATGATATTTGAGCATCATATGTCATTCAAAGTATTTTATACCCAATTTGGTGCACACTGTATGGACAATATTGGTGAAATTTGGTACTGTATGGTCCCTTTCCTAATGCAACATGGTCCATCTTGTGTACTAGTCCTTGTAGCTTCCAACAGGGTAGTACTTTTCTTTAATGGAATCCCTGAAGGAATCCCATGTGGGGGAGACCACAAATATTGCATATTCCTCTCTGGCCCTTTTCTCAAAGTAAGTATCCCACCAGTCCTTAACACATGGGATGGCCTTGAAGAGTGAAAAAGTAATATTTTTCCCTATCGAAAAAATTGTGGACCGAAAAATACCCTTCGAGCAGATTCAACCATTTATCTACAACATCCGCATCTCTTAGCCCTTTAAATAATGGAATATCAAAATTTACTTGTACCTTGAAGGTGGTTGCATTGCCTCTTGATGAAGATGCGTCTCCTGTGGGTAGCCATCAAAGGATCTGTGCAAAGTTGTCCATCATTTTGTTCCTTTGTCGCGCAAGGGCTTCCTTGAGCAACATTTTAAAATGATCTCTTGCTCCATCATCTTTCTTCTTCTCCTCCATGGGTTGTTGTTGGGATCGGTGTGGCCAATGTTGCAAAGGCTCGATTGGTTCTAGTATCAACTTCTTGTACCCATATCTTGTCGTGTACATGCTCAAAGAAAAATAAATGAAAAATAGACCGCTTTGATACCACTGATATGGATTTATGAGCAGAACGAAAGGAATAACAGAATGAATACAATAACAAATAGATATGGAGAAAAACAACATATATCCAGAGAAAAATAACTTCTATTGAATAAATAAAATCGACTAAAACTGTAAAACTGCAGAATTGGAAACAACTTGCTCGAATGATGGTAGCTATCTATGAGAAGTGATTTGGCTTGCTACGTGCATCCGTCTGAGAAAAATGATTATAATGAGGCTCCAAAGGCCCTTTTAACATTACTCATGAATTCCAAAACCCTATACATCCAAAAACCTAACCCTAGGAGATGAAACACCACAAGTTATGTGGGCCCCGATGGGTAAGTTGGTACCCCAACTTCCCAGGGTCGTAACTTTGCACAAGACCTCTGTTTTAGGTGAGTGAAATCCCATTGGAAAGGTCTTCTCGAGAACTACAAATTATTCCATAAAACTCTGACTTCATCTACATTTTGACTATGGCAAGCCAAAAAACATTGTTTAGAGCCCCAAAACAGCCCTGGAAGTACAAAAAGATGTGCTGACATGAAAACTTCCAAAATAAGACAATTGGATTAGGTGGGAAGCTTCCAGTCTCCACCTGGAAGATGTGTAGGGATTTATAAAGTCCTGAAAGTGTAGAACCCACAATTACAAATAATTATAGAAGAACGTGCTGAACTAAAAACTGTCAAGAGGAGCTAGTTGGAATAGGTGGGTGACCACCAATATCCACTTGGATCATTGGAAAACACAACAAACAACTCTTTCATGATTCTGCTTCCAGAGCATGTAGAAAAGTTGAACTAATTCATTTTGATTTGTGCAGACCTATGCATCTTCCTTCTGCAAATGGAAACAAATATATCATGACTTTTATTGATGATTACACTAGAATGTGTTGGGTGTATTTGCTGAAAGATAAATCACAAGCTTTTGAAACCTTTAAATCTTTTCATGTATGGATTCAAAATGAAGCTCAGTATTTTATTGGATCTCTTTGCACTGATAATGGAAGAGAATATACATCTAATAAATTTGAAACCTACCTTCACAAACATGGGATCAAACATCAAACCAGAGTTCCACACAATCCCCAATAGAACAGTGTGGCTGAACGACTGAACAAGACACTTCTAAATATGGTTCGTTCCATGATGTTTTTCAAGAATTTTAAGTTGATGTTTTGGGATGATGATGTTCTATGTGTAKTTTATGTCAAAAATAGGTGTCGGTATGGCCACATTCCTTCGGTGAGGCATATCAAGGTATTTGGTTCCACCTATTGTGCCTTGATTCCTAAGGAGCAAAGAAGCAAGCTTGATTCAAGGAGTCAGAAGTGCATCTTCTTGGGGTACTCAAATACCACCAATGGGTATTGTCTTTACGATGAGACAAACAATAAATTCATCCTTTCTAGAGATGTGATCTTTCTTGAATCCTCCAAGAAATATGAAATTGTCGAGAGGCATCTTGATCATCTGGACAGATTCACTAGTGTAAATACATATCATAAATTTGATGATGAGATTCCACATATTGAAGGGGGGATCCCTATCTTGGTTCAATATTTGGAATCTCCTTTTGTAGCACCATCACCCCCACATGAAGAAGTTCCTGCCACTTCATCATAAAATGAAGTTCAGTTGAATGATGTGATCAAGAGGATTGAAAAGTTGAGGCTTGATGAGAACTCAACACCATCTCAATCAGTCGAGCAACCTAGACCATCTCAAAAAGGTCCACCAAACTTGCTCACAAAAACAATTGAAAGTGTTCATCCCGATGAGGTCGAGAAGACAGGAACGATATTGTCCTCAAAACAAGATGGAGGTAATGTAGATAATGAAAACTCAGATGATGTATATGACACGGATTTTCATATGATTTTGAGTTGAGTTTATCTACTAATCATGGACCAACTTCGTTTAAATAAGCCACTTCTCATGATGAATGGAAAGAATCCATGCAGAAGAAATATGATGCTCTCATAAAAAATGTGACATGGAATTTTGTGGACCCTCCATATGGAACTGAATCGATTGGTTGTAAGTGGGTATTCAAGAACAAGTACATATTAGATGGCTCACTTAAAAAACACAAAGAAAGGCTCATGGAAAAAGGATTTTCACAGGAATAATGTGTTTATTATGAGGAGACATTTTTCCCCCATAGAAAAATGGGCTACCATTCACACTCTATTTTCTATGGGAGCACAAAATGGATGGAAAATTCATCAAATGGATGTGAATACTACCTTCTTGAATGAAGACTTGAAAGAGAATATTTTCATGTCTCAACCAGAAGGATTTTCTGTGAAGGGACAATAACATAAGGTATGCAAGCTCATCAAATCCTTGTATGGCTTGAAACAAGAACCATGAGCTCGGTATGAAAAGTTAACTGAGCATCTTTTGAAATTAAATTTCAAGCATTTCAATCTTGACGATGAAACTTTGTTTGTCAAGAATGTTGGAAAAATATTGTGTATCTTGTAGTATATGTAGATGATCGATTCATAACAGGGAACAATGAGAATTACATTGCATCCATAAATAAAGAGTTGAAGAAAGGCTTTGAGATGATAGATTTGGGACATCTTCACTACTATTTGGTCATTGAAGTGATAAAAAATCCAAAGTACATATTGTTGTAGGGATTTTACACCCTGCAGGAGCTGAGCTCTTTTAGATTCTACCAACACCTAAGATAGGAATAGAGACATAAACTAAGGATGTTCCTAGATCTTATTCATACATGAAAACCACTAAAGAAGATGAAATCCTCCCAAATATCAAAGCAATCATGCATGGATTGACAATAGATATAATAACATATCATAACACATAATTATACTAATTCTCTACCAATGAATACATAAACTTGTATGAACAATCAGATAGAGGGAAACATCCAACATGTCTTCTATTAATCAAAGAAGCAATATTAAAACTTATATATGTAGATTGAAGAGATGGCCTCCTTCCMARCTCCTTGCCCAAGTCTTGCAACCAAATCACTAGAGTAACTTTGCTAACTATTTCCTCCTCTCCTCCCATGGGAAATGTCTTGGTTCTTATAGGGCTTTAGGGATAAGGCCATATATTTATTAAGATAAGATTATCGAGCTCATGATGGAAGCCTTATTGAAKATAAAGCCCTAGAAATAATTGGGAAGTCTCATCCATCGAAACCAAATCCAAAAATAGGAKCTTCTAGACTCAGTCGCGACTCATACACATAGACAGAGTGACCTGGTCATGACCTAACATGCCATAAATCACGACCAGTCCTTTAGTTTACACCCATACTGAAGGTAAATTRTGACCAAACCTTTCATTCACACCATTAATGAAGGATAAGAGTGACCAAGCCTTTTCGGTCGCACCCTTAATGAAGGATAAGAGCGACCAAGTGGAAATTAGGCTACAATATTAGGGAAGAAGTGGTGAATGTTGTTGTATTAGATATGTGATCTTTAGGTGATAATGACCTAATGATTAGGTGGAAAATAACATTATAACAAATGCCCCCTAAAGTGTGATGTCATAAGAGGTGTGTGATGGCCAAAACACTTTATAAATCAAGTCACATAGCTTTTGGAAAAGAATCTTAGAGAATAACATCACCAGTCCCGCAGAAAAAATATCTTGTAGGCGGGCATACCCATGCTCGGTAAGAAATACAAGAGAATAGCCGCCATAAATAAAATATGGATCCATGCATGACACAAGTAATGGAATTATGGCCACAACAAAATACACCATGGATCCATATGTTGATGATTTCAGCTATGTGAGACATTCTCCAGCTTACAAACCTATGAGATGTGGATCATTGCAGCCATGTGAAGATATTCTCTAGCTTAAAAACCTGAGAGAAATACCCTGAAGAGGGTATGTGGTTCCTACCTAAGACAGAGTTGGAACATAGAGATGACCTCCTTCATTCAGAAATTTGAGAAGAACTCCAGATGATTATCCATTGGGAAAGGCAATTTGTTGAGTTAGACATGCGTGTGGTTGAGCACAAGGTGAACATGTGAAATCCCAAAGTGTTGGGTGCATCGTCATGAGAACATAAATGAAGATGATGTATTAGCCTCCTATGATCAATAGAGTCAATGAGAAAATCTAGATGACTCTCCTGTGTGAGGCATTGGGAAAGAAGATCTATTGAGTGGACATGCCTATGGACGAGCACAGGTGAACGTGTGAAGATTTGGTTCTTCTGTGTAATGTAGTGAGCCTAGATATGGAAATCCCTATGGATGTGCCCTTAGTGGATGAGCACTAGTGGGTGTATCATATCCTTTTCTATATTGATTAATATTCAGACCTACCCGTAACCCTAATTATAATGTAAAGGGTATAGGTCGACCCCACCTTAATGTAACTGGAAATTAATGTAAACGATAATTAATTTGGTTAATATTAATTATATTATAAGATAGTGAGGTAGGTCTCATTGTTCCAATAGACACTTCTGTTTATAGGTTCATGTTAGTATAAGTAAAGGTAAATTCCCCATTAAGGAAACATATCTTTCATGTGTGTTTGAAGATTTCAGCAAGTACACCTTCTTGGGAAAAGTGTGCACCTCTCTTGGGCGCTAGTCTTATAGGGTTTGAGAACCCTCTTGTATGATAGGTATTATTGGTGGTGAAGATATTTCTCTTGAAGAATATAGAAAAGGATTTGGCTGGGTTTTCTTCCCTTGTTGAGAAGGGTTTCCTAGGATACTTCTTATGTTCTTGTGCATGGTGTTTCTTCTTGTGATCTTGGTTGCTGCAACATTATTGTTTATGGTTAAGTGAAATGATAAAATGGTATGAAATTTATGATTAACCTAGATTATTGAAAAATCAACATGGTATCAGAGCATAGGTCTTGAAGAACCCATTGCACAAACAACTTTCAACCACCCTCTCTCTCTTCTACATAAACCCTACGACCCTCCTAGGGTTCCCAGAAAATTCGTATGACCTGCTCTTCTGGAGGTTCTCAACACCTGACACTTGGAAGTTGGGGATAAAAAGGGAATAGGAGTGTACTTCCTCCTTCAATGCACCTCCAACAATCTTCAGATCAAAATTTCGAGCATTTTGAAGTTTTGGCCCTAGGGTTTCTATGGTTTCACAAATTTTTGCAGAAATTTCAGTATTAGGGTTTCTGCAACTCATTAAAGGAGCTCTTTAGCTCACCAATGTTCTCTCATATTTCAAAGGCTTATTTTTGGTAGTCATAAGTCCAATAAAACCTAAAAGTGCTAGCCTAGCCTAGCCATTAGGTTTTCTAGCCCAATTGACAAAGGGTTGTGAAGAATATAAAATTATGATGAACAAAACTATGATGGAAGTTAAGATTGATGGATCAAGGACGTTCAAGTTTCTGGAAGACAAGAATTCAAAGGAAGACTTATTATGGGAAATAAAAAAAGGTGTCACTGTGACATACCTCCTTCACGAAGATGTCAAGAGGACAAAGATCAACCAAGAGCCATTGGAGAAAGCATATCAACACCCTCAAGTATGCACTTGTATATATATTATTTGTATAATTGTCATGAGGGAGATTGGAGGAGGAAGAAACTTTTTGTTGAAGTCATGGATCCAGAGGGATCTCAGTGCGTTCATAGGAACAACACACCCAAGGAGAAAAATCCATGTTTGATTGTTGTAATTGTCATTCCTCTAACCTATATTTATAAATTTTGATACATTACAAGTAGGTGTTGTAGCTGTGACAACAATCCTTAAATTGTTTTAAATTCTAGAGATGCACTCATTATTCTCCTTTGGGAGATATTATTGTTTTGGTTCCTCTTGTTTTCTTGTTCCAGATAGGCTATAAATAAAGGAATATGTTTATCCTTTAAAGGGAGGCACTTGACTCAAAGGGAGTCAAAACTAATTGAGAAAGAGGAAGAATATAACCATCATTGGGGAAACCAATGCAAAAATACACGATCATAATATTTCTATGATTCTTTGAGCAAAAGCATGCATGCAACTATATATGCTCAGAACAAGAATCTTCACCAGATTTTGAAAAACATAACCCTCGAAGAAGTCTTCACCAAAATGAAGCCAGAGATTGGACACTTTAGGTTATTTGGATGCCCAATGTATTTTTATGTACCCAAAGAGAATAAGTCCAAACTAGATCCTTTAAGAAGAAAGGATACAGTGAATCATCAAAGACATTCCAGATCGACATTCTTGGTCAGAGACAGATTGAGACAAGCATAGATGTTGTCCTTGAATAAGAGAGTCTTTCAAAGATCTAGAGAATTTCAGGGGAAGATTGATAGTAAGACAACACCTTCTTTCCCTTCAACAATTCAGAGGGAGAAAGACATTATTCAAGTTGATCCAGTTGCACTAGTTGATATGTTTAGAGATATTGCAGTAGGGCATAAAAGGCCTACCCAAACTCACTATGCAAGAGGCAGAGAAACATACAAGCCTCTCAAGCACATTCTGAGAAAGAAAAAGAGATTTTCGAGCTATCCTTCAGTCATGATCCACCTCATTGATGCTGAGCCTCCTTGTCTTAGAGAAGCAACAAGAGAACATGTATGGAAAAATTCCATAACAGAAGAATACCATAATATCTTAAAGAATGATGCATAAGATATTACTCAGGGACCAGAAGGGAAGTCTATGGTAACTTCCAAGTGGATCTATAAGATCAAACATGCATCTGATTTAAGTTTATAGAAATACAAAATGAGATCTATAGCTAGAGGTTTCTCACAAACAAAGGGAGTTTTCTATGATGAGACACTTGATCCAAGTAAACCCGATACACTTCCATTCGTAGCACCATCCATGATTTGGAGACTATATCAGATAGATAAATTCTTGATGAGTTCGAACTTCAGCAAGAGTGTTGCAGATCCAAACCTATACCATTACAATGTTAATGACAAGAGCCTGATTTTTATGACTTATTTAGAAATCCTGTTTGTTGGATACAAGTAATCCTTGAATTTTGAATTAGAGATGAAGAATCTGAGAATGATGCACTAATTCTTGAGACAAGAAGTATGACAGAGGACCAATAATATTTTCCTGAGTTAAGGAAAATATACAGTGAAAATATTAAATAAGTTCAAGTATGACATAATGCAAAATCCATCGTGAGGGATTGATGATGATTCAGACGAGACTGATCTACAACTGACTGGATCACTAATGTATCTGGTTAACAACGGAATTGATTCATGCCATACAATGAATGTGCTTAGTTATTTCATGAGTCAACCGAGACATACTCACTAGATAACAACAAAACATGTATTAAGGTATATCCAAGGCACAATTGGATATGGCCTGAGACATGCCTTCAGTGTGAACTTGAGTTTGTAGGATATGTAGATTCAGATTGAGAAGAAAGTATAGTAAAATGGAGGAGAACATACAGTTGATGTTCTACCATGAAGACTGCCTTCCTAGTTGAGAGGGAGTATTGATGACTCTAGCCAAGACAAAAATCAAAGTACATCCATGTGAGACTTGGCATGATAAAGAATGCCTCCCTAGCTGAGAGGGAGTGTTGATGATTGCATCTATGTGAGACATTCTCCAACTTACAAACCCGTGAGATGTGGATCATTGCAGCCATGTGAAGATATTATCCATCTTACAAACCTGAGAGAAATCCTCTGAAGAGGGTATGTGGTTCCTACCCGAGATAGAGCTGTAACATAGAGATGAACTCCTCCATTCATAGAGTTGAGAAGAACTCCAGATGATTATCCAATGGGAAAGGATATCTGTTGAGTTAGACATGCCTATGGATGAGCACAAGGTGAACATGTGAAATCCAAAAGTGCTAGGTGTATCATCATGAGAACATAAATGAAGATGATGTATTAGCCTCCTCTAAGAAGCAGAGTTGACGAGAAACTCCAGATGACTCTCTTGTGTGAGGCAGTGGGAAAGAAGATCTGTTGAGTGGACATGCCTGTGGACGAGCATAGGTGAACGTGTGAAGATATGGTTCTTCTTTGTAATGTAGTGATCCAGAGATATGGAAATCCCTATGGATGTGCCACTAGTGGATGAGCACTAGTAGGTGTATCAGATCCTTTTCTATATTGATTAAGAGTCAGACATGCCTGTAACCCTAATTGTAATTTAAAGGGTACAGGTCGGACCCACCTTAATGTAACTGGAAATTAATGTAAAATATAATTAATTTGGTTAATATTAATTATATTATAAGCTAGTGAGGTCAGCC
>JASDQU010026469.1:29132-42927 GCA_032191745.1 Picea mariana
CTCCGTCTTACACCAGGCTATTATCCCTTCATCTCCTGTTAGAAATAGATCATCAACATACAGAATTAGTATAATAGGTTGGTTACCTCTTACCTTGAAGTACAGATTTGCATCAGCATCACTTTTATGAAAGCCCAAGATTTTAAGAAAGCCATCAATCATGTCATACCAAACTCTAGGAGCCTACTTAAGACCATACAAGGCCTTCCTTATCTTGCATACATGAGTTCCTTTGTTATGCAGTACAAAACCATCTGGTTGTTCCACAAAGACCTCCTATTCAATCTTTCCATTCAAGAATGTTGTTTTTACATCCATCTAATGTAGCTTCCAACCAAGAATGGAGCTAAATAAATAATAGTTTGAATGGAGGTATACTTGGCTACAGGAGCAAAAGTCTCTTTGTAGTCGATTCCTTCTTTCTGAGTGAAGCCTCTGGCTACAAATCTTGATTTAAAATTTTCCACACTTCCATCAGCTACATGTTTGATCTTATAGATCCATTTGGAATAAAGCACTGATTTGTCTTTTGGCCTCGGCACAATGTCCCAAACATTGTTCTTTATAATAGACCTGTATTCCTCAAGCATGGAATCCTTCCATAATTGTAATTTATCTGCTTCTTCAAATGAAGAAGGTTTGGCATCACTAATGTTGCTCATCAATGCAACATAGCCTCCAAACCTATGAGGCCTCTTCCTTTCCCTGAAAGTTCCTTTGGGAGAAGCTATCCTTTCTGCTTCCTGCATTATTTATTTAAGCCACCCTGGCTTACTTTTGGTTGGATTTTCTTCAAGATTTATTTATAACACTTTAGTAGGTTCTATGGGCTCATTACTTGGCCCTTCACGAGGTTCCTCTTTCTGATCATTTGACTCTTCATTTTCAGAAGAGTGTCAAGCTTATTGAACTGCTTCTGATTCATGTTGATTCTCTCTGGATTTCTTAAATGTGGCTTCCTCATGTAAAGTCGCATCTTTTCTTACCTCTATTTTCCTCTGACCTGGTACATAAATCCGGTAATTCTTGGATTTCTCACTGTACCCCACAAAAACCCCTTTCTTGCCTGAGGGTTCCATCTTTTTCCTCTTTTCCTTAAGGACATGAATGTACATAGGACACCCAAATATCCTTAGATGCCCTACTTCATGTTTGATCTCTGAAAAGAACTCTTCAGAAGTCTTTTCCTTCAAGACAACATGTGGACACCTATTTTGAATATACAGGACAATGGAGGTAGCTTATGTCCATAAAGAATTTGGCAGATCCTGGTCAAACATCATTGCTTTTGCTGCCTCACAAATTGTCCAGTTTTTCCTCTCAACAACTCCATTTTGTTGAGGGTAATATGGCATGGTCAACTGTCTCTTGATTCCTGCTAACTTGTAGAAATCCTCAAGCTGGAGAGATTCAAATTCTCCTCCATTGTCTGTTATAAGGATTCTTATGTGTTTCCTTGTTTGCTTTTTAATAAAGGATTTATACTCTTTGAATTTATCAAATGTGTCACTTTTATCTTTAAGGAAATATATCCAAAATTTTCTTTAGTAATCATCAATAAAAATGACATAATAAAAAAAACCACTGAGTGAGGGAGATGAGATGGGACCACATAAATCAGAATGAACCAGATCTAAGATGCCCTGAGCTTTGTTGTCACTACTAGGAAATGATTTCTTTATATTTTTACCTAGCATGCATCCCTTACAAATTTCATTTTTACTAAGAGAAATAGAAGGAATGACACATACCATGTCCTGTAGATATGGAAGAGCTTTGTAATGAATATGTCCAAGTCTTCTGTGCCATAACTCGATGGAGTTAGTCGCATCATGAGCCAATTCTTGAACTGACTGTCCTGACACAACATACCGTCCTCCACTGCAAGTTCCAATGGGTTATGTTGTACTTAAGTGGCTACTTTAGCCCATAGTAGTGCCTTCATGTCCTTGAAGATCACCCAATATCCCTTGTCCTCAAGGGTTGCAACNTGAAGTATTATATGTTCTAGGGCTCAAGAACATATAATACTTCATCAACATGAATTTTAGCCCCAGATTCCAATCTGAAGGAGATAGACCCTACTCCCTCTATCTTGTAACATTTTTCATCCCCAAGCTCAACATGCTCTACAAAAGATTTTGTCTCGAAATTTGAGAGGATATCCTTGTGCCCTGTCATGTGCTTTGATGCACCATTGTCTACTAACCAAGTTTTTGGCCCCGTGAAAATTGAACTGGATAAGGATGAAACGAAGTAATATTCTTTTCTATTTTCTTTCTCATTACAAGGACATTTCTGATTTCTTTTAGATTCATAATCCTCAGCAGTTGAGGCATGATGTTTCCCTTTCCTTGGATATTTCTTTCTAAACCAACAATCTTTAGAAAAATGACCCAACTTATTACAACTAAAGCATGTAATATTCAATGTATCAATATTCTTTCCTTTGAATGTACCTTTGGTGTTTGGCTTCCTCTGAGAGCATTTTTGGAAAGTGCCTTTCTTCTTTCCCTTGAATCTTGATGCTAAAGTTGAGTGCTCTTCTTTCGTTGGCTTGCTTTTGTTAGTTGTGTGACTCTCCTCTTGGAGGAAACCAAGCCATAAACTCTCAAACGTGGATTGAATCTCTCTCCCACTTACACTGGATAAGAAGGTCTCCCATGAAGAAGGAAGACTGTCAAAAATGGCCTGCACTAAATCATCATCGTCCACTGTCACCCCTGTGACCAAAAGTTGATCTCTGATCTGGGCTATCCTAGAACCGAAAGATGCCACTAATTCACCTTTCTCCATCTTCAAATACTTAAGCATGTGCTTAAGTGTCCTCTTCTGAATTGGAGCCTATTTCTCATACATATTCACCAAGGTATCCATACAGTCCTTGGTAGTCATTAACAAAGTTATTGTAGGCATTATATTGTCTTTGACTGAGTCAAAGATGATTTTCTTGGCCTTTTCTTGACTCTTCCTGAAGGCCGCTCTTCTTGCATTATTCGTGGGTTCCTCCACCACTGTGGTCACATACTGCTCAAGATCATGCTCCTGCAAGATATTTGTTATTCAAAGCTTCCACACATTGAAGTTGGTAGCTCCTTCGAGCCTATCCTCGGCCCTGACTGAAATAGAGGATGCCATGGACCTCACATTGGAAACTTAATCAAGCTAGCTTGGATCTATGTGTACCTGTTGCTGCACTTCAACACTCTTAACACACCCTAAGCTCTGATACCATGTTCAATTATGAGCTTGATTTCTTATGCGGATTAATTCTTTTATTTTCTTCAACACTTTGATTCCAGCTTAATACACTATACCAAATCATAACCGAATAGCAATAAATATGTAGATAAGTAAGCATGCACATCAACAACACATATACCCTGGGGAAATCCTGTACAGGGAGAAAAAACCCAACAAATGATATTCCTTTATTGTATTAATAATGTAAGATCACTTACAAATATCCACCATGAATGTTCTTCTCTTAAAGAGCTTGCCAAGATGACTCTGACCTAACAAAGACCTAAGAGACCTTGCTGAAATGCACCTCTGATATGCTATCTCTATTGTTGATATACAACATTGATATGTTGCTAATATATGCCTCTTATATGCAGCCTCTGTTGCTGATATACAGTTGTTATCGAACAAATCGGTAGGTGTGGACACTAACAGATCTCCCTAGATCCACCTAGATCTAGAACAAAATAGGACATGACATGAATCTTTCCCTAAGTTGTATTCATTGAATCTACTAATGAGAAGGAATAAGTGACATACCTTGATATCGCTTCCTTAGGTCTTTGTTGTTCCCGCTTCGCTCCGGTGCTCTCATGAAGTCAAGTCCAAGACAACACAAACTAACCAAAGTGAAGATAGAAAAGTATATTCAATGTCAACTTATGCATATGATCAAGGAGTTACACAATAAAGTAAGAGTGACTTTATGGGAAAGGGACATGCCATTGTATCATATTAATTGAAAGTAAAAGATACAACCTGATCGCCTTGATGTCGCAAGATTCCTTTCAGTGACCCTTGGTTCCAACACACACACTTTCTCTACACTTGCATGAAGAAGATACAATTCCTCTTGATAGACCAAATAGAGTCTTCAAGCTTCTATCCAAGCAGGGTTCTTCACACAATTCTTCATTCAATATTGCTTAACATTTTACATGAGAAACCTTTCAATATATAGGAGAAGGAGAGATGGTTACATGGACGATGATGATCCCATCAAATCTGAGAAGTCAGTAAAATAACAACCATGCGAATGCCAACTCATTTTCTAGAAGATTCCCTTCTAGAACCCTCGAGACCTCTTCTCCTTTCCAAGCTTAAAAATAGGTTCACACCCTATATATGGAGCAGATTGTGAGATGTTCGCACCCTAAGTGTGGGTGACCTGCGAGAATGAAGGATTATCGCACCCTAGACCATAGGCAACTTGCGAACTCATCTTAAAAATATGTTTTTGGAAGAAGACAGGAGCCACTTTTCTCAGGAAAAAAGTCCTTGTTGGGAGCCTGAATACATCACTATTGAGACATCACCCAAGTGACCAAAATCATGTGTAATAGAATGCCCCCCAAAGTATGAGGCCGAAATCTGTGACAGCCGAAATGCTTTGTAAACTGCGTATGTGTGTTAGAAACCAGGAGTGCACCTAATCGGAAACCTGCAAACAACCAAGCATCTGCAGAATATAATACCAATTCTGAGGTAGGAATTCCCATACTTAGATCATAAATGAATAAAATCATAAATGTAGGTCATGGCCACCAATTATACATTGTGGATCCATGCCGTCAAAATGATACATAGCCACCAGAAATACACTGTGGATCTATGTGAAAAGACTTGAATTCAAACGACATAGCCACATGACATACAAAGTGGATCTATGCGTCATCACAAATTATACATACTCCATCGCAGCCTGGATCAACAAGATGAGACACAGGGTCTTCAATCCCATCACCGAAAAGTACGAATCTAGCCATGCGATTACATGTACTGAAGTTGAACATGGTAGAAACCACTTGATTACAAGTCATTGATGAAACCGTTAACAAGTGCGATGGAAATCACCATTAATATCAATGACTCGCAAGGTACACTAGTACAATCTGACAAATGTGAATAAATGAGATGAGGTTGAACACTCGACAGAACCTCCCGATCAGGGGTCAATAATGAAAACCCACTGTCGAAAGAGAGGAAACCTGTCATTGAGGCATGCAAGTTCCAAGGTACCAGATAATTTCTAAGTCTTGTTTCTGGATAATGAGTTGGAGTCGAAAGAACAAGACTCGTCACAAGAGGGCCTTGATGTATCCCCCATCAATGACACGAAATAAGTAACAGATTTTGAAGGTGAAATAGAGTATGAATATAGGTTGAAACGGACACAGGGAAGGCTGACATGGTAAGAATGGAAAACTGCAAATGGTCAACTCAATAGAGGACTTGGATGAACTTCTCTTGAACATATGAATGACACGACCAAGGACTTGGCAGCACTAACTCAGAGATGACCCAAGATATGAACTTGTAGCAAGTCGAATGAGAGACAAATGGATTTCCCAAACCGGATTCAAATGATGAATAGGGGGTGTCATGTTCAAGAGCGACGCTTACTGCCATTAATATGAAAACAAAAACACATCCCTTTCCCAAAATTTCCCGCACCATTTTTGGCGAGTACCTCTTTATTTTTATGCAAGCTTGAAGAGGATAACATATGCTTGTCAATTTAAGCTCATCCTTTGGATGAGTTCCTCAGAGTATGTTTAATGAACCCTAAGAAGGATTGGTTCGGTCCCATTGCGGGTCTTTCGATGTTTGTTTAACGAGTCCAAAGATAGAAAACTCGGGGGTTTTCATGTTTTGAGAGTCTGAAAAACACTTAAAGAGAACTCTCTCAGTTCATTTTTCATAAAATAGTTCGATAGGACCAAAAAAGTGATAAACTATCGCCCATCGAACGTTTTGTTCAGATACTTTTATGAGCGTGAACAAAACAAGGTCGCTCGACCATATTTTTGTTTTTATGGAGTATGAAAAGAGCTTAAAGGATACTCCTTTGCATTCGTCATTTTCGTGTGACCACGACGAGTAAGAAAAGACGAGAAAAGTATACTCGGTTACGTTCTCATGTATTTTTGAGCGCGAGAACGAACGAAGACTGAGCTCGAGGTTTTTCTAAAAACCCTAAAAAGCAGTCGTACATGCGACAAAAAAGAAAAAACATCCGTACTCCTTCGTGTGGACTTCAAAGTTTCTATATCTGAAAAAAGTCACACTCATAGGACTATTAGGCCTTAGGTTTTATAGACAAAACAATATGAAAAGCAACAAAAATGGTAAAAAGTGAATAAATATGGGTAAAAAGGGCTTTTACCATTTTCATTGTGATTTTGCCAAGAACTTTGCCCAATACACCTCATTTTCCCCCAAATTTCATTGCTCAATTGTGGGAGGCACAAGCGACCATTTGGTGAACCATCTCCGCCAATGAGGTAAGCTCTTGATCTTCTACCTTTTTCATGGTTTAGTTTTAGTTTTTATTGGAAATTTTCAAGGTTTTAGGTTCATTTTAGGGCCATAACTTGTGCCCAAGCATTCTCGTAGGTTGGCCATGCGGGACCTGTGAGAATCTAGGATTCTCGCATGCGGGCTTAAGGGCACCTGCGAGAATCTCGCACTGTGGTAAAGGGGCACGTACGGGGGCCAAAAAATGAAATTTAAATTTGATTTTTACTCAATAAAAATTATGCCAAGATTTGAAATAAGCTCCTGACCCTTCTCTTATGGTTCTTGTGCAGGTGTTTGATCATCACAATGTTGGATTGGTGAGAAAGAGAACATGAGGAATATGATGCTATTTTCGGGAATGACCCAGGTACAGTCGCTGCCCTCCATGACTGTGGGCTCTTGAAATTCTTCATGATTCTGGGTATGAGGGATCAACTCAGATTGTTGGAATACCTGGTTCATATGTGGGACGTGGACCAACAATTGTTTCACGTGGGAGTCCACACGTTGACCCTAGATATTGAGGATATCTATTTTCTAATAGGACTATCACGACATGGGTACCATGCTTTCTTGACCGGTAGCTGAGGTCGCAGACTCCCTATGAGTGAGTATTGTTTCCAGTACTATGTTCCTGAGGCAAAAAGAAGCAAGGGCAAGGTTGCTATTTGGGGGGTCCAAAACTTGACCCTGCGAACCATCTTGTTCACTATAGAACGCATGGTCGGGAGTGCAGCTCCACACATGGCTCTCTAGATCTACTTCCAATACGCCATAGAGTGCACAAAGCCACGAGTCTTCAAATGGTCGGATGCAGTTCTCCACAGTATGAAGAGGCAATTGACGAAGTGCAGGAGGGGCAACTTGAAGCAGTTTGGGTACGGATCACTTTTGGTGTCCTTCTTTCTCGAGAGGGTCCCATTGCTGAGATTACAGGTTGATTGGGGTTTACCGGCCCCACAGGATCCGAGGATAGTGAGGTGGTGCAACCTCATGGCTGATACGTAGCTGGGCCCATCATCAAGTACAATGATTCATTTTTCAACTAGTTTCGGCCACAGATGTTGATGATTGATGACTATGCATACGCTGGTTTGGATTTCCAAGGGGATTCATATTTGGCCCTACCTAAGGATGCTCAGTGGGGTGACCTAGGTAAGAACTACACATTTTGTTCTTTTTAAATGTTTTTGTATTTTTTATCATATAAAATGTTTTTATGTTTGTCCAAGAACTAATCAAAAAATCTCTTTTTGATGACACAGATGTGAGGCCATATCGACCTCCAGGAACATCTCCTATTCAACAGCGAGGAGAGGCGGCTCCAGTGACATGATGGGATGCCAAAGACTATGAGGCAGTGGAACAGAACTTGGAGGGGTTGACATCTGACATCCCAGATATGGCTATTGGGGAGATCCCTAGACGTTATCAATGCCATACTATAGGAGTGTCAGAGTCTATTAGTCGACTGCTTCGTAGGGTGGCCCGGTAAGTTGTGTGTTATCGTGAGCGTCACCCATGACACTATTTTGTAGAAGCTATGAGCTTCACATTTTGAGATTTTGGTCCTTGGACAGAAACTTTTTGTAAAAACTTCTGATCGTTATATACATATATACGGTGTCTACCATCTTATCTTGTGTTGTGTGATACATGTGATGTGATTGGTTTATAAATGGCCCAAATGTCTGTCTAATACATAGTTAGCTAATGCATCAATCAATGTATTTAGACATCTAGGAATGTGATGATACTCAATATAATCAAAATAACATTCCAAGAGGTGAATTTGTAAATATACCCGTAATAAAGTAGGACTTAGAATAGCATAGACATTACTTAGATGTATTACTACTAGCTACGAATCAAGTCGTACAACCAAGTGGCGGATACCGAGCGAAATAACATCAATCAACAATTCGATGACGACACTATACTCTACAATATTGTTGGTCGCACGGCTGAGACACACACCTTGTAGAGTGATAAGTTTGTTTGTAGGGGTGTAAATTTCCCAAGCAGCAGAAGCAAGGTTCTAAGTACTACAACTAGCACCATCAACGAATCCAATGTGGAGTAGAGAAGACTCCGACATCTGGAAACCAAACACAACGTAACATAAGCGGTCGAGGGTAGAGACTAGATAATGAAAAATCATACTACAGTAACACACAAGAAGTATGATACAATAAAATACAAGCACTCATGCACAGGTGATCTTAGGCATAGTACTTCTTTATGTACAACCCATTTCTGGGTTCACTCAAAAGGATACCGTCGTAGTCCACTAACTTGTAAGCTCCTTTCTCCAAAACTCGTCTAACAATATAAGGACCTTGCCACATAGCTTTGAATTTTCCTGCTCCTAGCATATCCTGATCTTGTTTGTAAAGGAGAACCAGATCACCTTTAGAGAAAATGCGAGGCTTGACATGTTTGTCGTATTGGGCTTTGACGCATTTCTTCTTCGGCATAAGTGTTTGGAAGGAGTTCGACGGCTATTTTTAGAGAGGGTATCTCACATTCAATCGGCAGGATGGCTTCTAGACCATTGACTAACTGGAATGGTGTAAACCCAGTAGCAGACTTAACGGATGTTCAGTAAGCCCACAATGTTGAAAACAACATCGTGTGCCAACTCGTTTTTTGAATCCCTATCATTCGTCAAAGCATGGTAATGAGGACTTTGTCAATTGCTTCGACTTGGCTGTTGGCTTGTGGGTAATAGGGTGTTGAGTTTTCATGGTGAAGACCCAACTTTTCAGTGATTTCAGACATCATGAAGCTTCTAAAGTGGCTACTGTGATCAGTGACGATATCCTGAGGAACACCAAAACAAGCTATGATGTGATTGAATATGAATAATGTTGCGGTCTTTTCGGTGTTGTCAAATGTCAGCATCGCCTCGGCCCATTTCGTAAAATAATCTATGGCTACAATAATGTATCCATGCCCCTCGACCGAGTGAGGGTGACATGTCATGAAATCGATACCCCATTTCGCAAAAGGACCAATAGAGACCATAGGATGAAGAGGAGCAGGGTGTGACCATATTTTATTGTTGTAGGTCTGGCAAGCGTGGCATTTTTGGATGACAATTATACAATCGTTAAATAAAGAAGGCCAAAAATACCCTGCACGCAAGATATTCTGGGCAGTATCATACCGAGACATATGACCACCACAGGCTCCATAATGGCAGTCATTTAGGGCTTTCTTGGCTTCGTCAAATGTGAGGCAACGTCAAAAAATGGAGTTAATCCCATGATGATAAAGAGTATCACCGAGGATAATATACTGACGGGCTTGGTAGTGTATTCGACGACGGTCAGTACTAGACAAATTGGGACAAAAATTCTGGGTTTGGAGATATATGATGATATCTCCATACAAAAGATCATCGAAACTAATCAAGAAAAGGGATTCATCAGGTAATGAATTGGCTGCTACATTTTCCGTCTCAGAGTAGGGAAAGTCGCATATCATCTCAGCAAAAACTAAGGATTTCTTAGACTTAGCGTGTTCGAATTCTAAGTCAAACTCCTGGAGTATCATGATCCATTTGGAGTATTTTCCCCCTAGCAGTTGACGTGTAAGAATGTGTTTCTTAGGGTTGCAGTTAGAAATTACCGTAGTCTTGCGAAAGAGGATATAGTGTCGGAAACGTTGAACTGCTTGGACGGCTACCAAGGCCAGTTTTTCAACATGTAAATACTTGGTTTCGGTAGGTGTAAGACTTTGACTCAAGTAATAGATGACGTGTTCATCATGAGAATCATCCTCCTGGACGAGAACCATAGCGATGGTGTAGTCCGAGGCTGTGAGGTAGAGGAAATAATCGCAACTGTAATCAGGTGGGAAGAGAAGTGGGGTACATGTCAGAGACAGGTTCAAAGCTTCGAAAGATTTGTTGGCAGTGGTATCCCATATGAACTAAGACCCTTTCTTGAGTAGTCACGTAAATCCAAGAGTTAGCTCGACATAGTTCGGGATGAAACGACAAAGAAAGTTTGCCTTCCCTTGCAAACTTTGTAACTAGTGAAGCGAATAAGGAGGAGGGAGATTGAGAATTGCCTCGACCTTCAAAATATCTACCCAGATCCCTTGACATGAAACAATAAAGCCTAGAAGTCGGCTGGATTCAACGCAGAAAATGCATTTGTGAGGATTCAAGCATATATGGTAAAACTGACATTGAAGGAAAATGGCTTGGAGGTGTATTGGATGATCTACATAGTGCATGGAATGAGTGGGTAAGTCATCTAGATATGGCTACATGATGTTCTTGATATCATGGAAGGCATAAGACATAGAACGCTGAAAAGTTGTGCCAGCATTTTTTAAACCGAAAGGAAGTTTCCGATAGGCAAAAGTGCCCCAAGGACAAATAAAAGTGGTTTTGTGTTGGTCCACGAGAACGATATTGATTTAATTATATCCGGAGAAACCATCCATCAGAGAGAGGATTTCACTGTCGACACAATCATCGATGATCTGGTCAACAAAGGGGGTAGGAAAGTTGTCTTTAGGACATGCTTTGTTAATATACCTATAATCAACGCACATGCAGATTGTGCCTTGTTTCTTTTCGATCAAGACAAGATTGGAAACCCAGTCAGTGAGAGCCATCGGGTAAATAAAGCCAGCTTTGAGAAGTTTCTTGACTTCAAGCTTGATAGTGGCCGCTTTACGTGAGTGGACCAGACGAAGTCATTGCCAGACGGGTTTAGCATCTGGGTATGTCTTGATCTCATGTATCACAATGTCAGGGTCAATACTCGACATTTCTTCATAGCTCCAGGCGAAGACGTCAAGAAATTCTTTGAAAAGCGACTTGTAGGTGACAATTTTGTCAGGGGAACTTGAAGCTCCGATATGCACATTTTCGACAATTCCAGGTTTTATGGATATGTTGAGGAGGATGGTGGGTGTGATATTACTTAAGTTCCCTTTGTAAAACACATCGTGTGTAGTGTCGGGAATGATAGAAATGACGACAACGGTTGACGAGGTCAAGATCCATTGGTAAACCTCGATGGTGTGTTGTTCCAGGAAGAGGATGGAACGATGATGTTCATTGTCCTAGGGGGTGTCTTCTAGAACAGACATATTCATCTCGTTCATGGGAAAAATGACGCGGAAAGGATCTTGAGATAAATCACCAAGAGAAGGGGTAGAAGGGTTTGCCGATTAAATGGCCTAATAGGCGGACTCAACCGAACTCAAAGGCATTTCATTGCTGTAACGAAAATGATCGTCGGGGTTGGGTATCATCCATGGGTCATGAGACACAGGGGTTCTGTGAATAGAGGTGGAGATCATGTTGATCAAGGTGACAGACGAATGTGGAACATCAGGTGGTGGGATGGGGAAGGTACCCATTAACGAGAAGTCTTTAAGAAGACCCACACTGACGTTCTCATATCCGAGGAGGGTTTTGGCAATGAACGGTATGTTGTCGGTATGTGCATCTGAGTTAAAGAAGGCTAATTGGTCAATGGTAATTACCTTTCCTTGATGTGGGAAATGCACGACATGGAAAAGATTCAACACAATTGCATGCATGGAATCAATCTAGATATGGCCAAGTAGAAGGTTGTAATCGAGAGGAGCGTCAAAGACCTCCACTTTAACTTGGACCGTTTTGCCTTCCAACATAATCAAAAATGAAGGGAGTACATTGTAAGGATTAAAAATGGAGCCATTAAAGGCTTTGAGTATGTTGTGGGATTCAGTCAAAGGAGGAGAGTCGATGGCTTTCTAGCAGGTAATAGACATGACACACGTTGAGGCACCCTCGTCAATAACTGTTCTACAAATGTTTTTGTCAGAGACAATAACTTTTATTTGGAATGCGAGTTGAGGGGGTAACCTTGGAATGTGATTGCAAGATACCAAATCTAATAAATACGTAGAACATAAATAAAATGCTAGGAATGGCAGAATAACAGTAATATAACTAGCATAATCATCCACAATAACACAGAAATAATATGAGAACAATAACTGAAATAGCACTTTGATTCAGAAAGTAATGTTCACAGGCCTCTTCGAGAGGGCAACCTCCAGTCGAGCAGTGCTCTGTTACAATAATCTCCAAGCTAGGGTTTTCATACCCTTGACCCTTATTTATACTAAATATGTCTATTAAGAGAAGCATCTAGAGGAAGATCCTTCTAGAAGTAGAAGCTTCTATTAGGTCTTCTTACATCCACCTTATTCTATTTTATTGAAAGGACTTATTAATATTAAACTTTATTACATCTGAATACATTGATCTACCTATGTGCAGGTTAGGACCTTAACATGTCTGCTCCATTAAAAATAGCCTTGTCCTCAAGGCTTGAGATGTGGAAACTGTTGCAGAAAGGTAGTTGGTTCCCAAGTGGCATCTGCTGGAGTCATATCTTTCCACTGTACTACCACTTCCTTGATGGTTCTCTGACGTAGGCGATGCTCATGCTGGTCCAAAACTGCTTCTGGCTGTAGCCAAATGGATCCTTCTCCAGCTAACTTTGGAAGGTTGGTTTGAATTTGGCACCTGGTTCCAATCACCTTCTTCAAGCATGAAACATGAAAAACAGGATGTAGCTTCGACTGACTGGGCAGAGCTAACTGATATGCGACTTGTCCCACACGCTTGAGAACTGTGTAAGGGCCATAAAATTTGGGTGCTAGCTTATGACAATGCTTGGCCTTGAGGGAAGTTTGCTTATATGGTTGAAGTCTCAGAAACACCTGATCCCCTTCTGCAAATTGATGCTCGGAGCGACCTTGATCTGCTTACTGCTTCATTCGATTATGTGCCATGACAAAGTTCTCTTTAAGGATACGAAGGATATACTCTCGGATTGTAAGTGTTTGGTCAACCACCTGGACCTTCGAGGTAACCGGTAAGTATGAGAGAACTGAAGGTGGCTTCTGTCCATATACCGCTTCAAAAGGAGTCATGCAAGTGGTTGTATGGTATGTAGTGTTGTACCACCATTCAGCGAGGGGTAACCATTGAGCCCACTGGTGTTGTTTTTCAAAGGAAAAGCACCTCAGATATGTTTCCAAACACTTGTTGACAACTTCCATTTGACCATCCATTTGGGGATGATAAGCTGAGTTGAGATGCAATTGTGTGCCTTGTATCTTAAACAGTTCTTGCCAAAAATTGCTTATGAGAGTTGGGTCATGATCAGAAACAATAGAGTGCAGCATGCCATGAAGCTTGAAGACCTGGTCCATGAAAATTTGAGCCACC
>JASDQU010026470.1:0-29614 GCA_032191745.1 Picea mariana
CTCATATATTGTGCATGGTGTATTGTGGTGTATTGGTGTAACTCTTATACTATTGTTCATTTCTCATTGGATATAATTGAATGGTTTAAGTATAAGTTGAAAAAGGTTTTTAAATTGTACTTGATACTGATTCACCCCCCTCTCAGTATCAACAGAAAGAACATGAGGAGGTAACATGTTGGAAGTTGCATCCAGAGAGGCTACCAAAGAAGTTCAAGGGAAAGGATAAACAAAAGGCCATAACCACAGTTCAAGATCTTGGATTAGATTACAAAGTTACAACTATTGGAATTAAAGGTAAATCTTATGTTGCAAGTTTCAGTTCACGTACTTCTTCTTCAAAGGCTAATGTAAACCCAATAGAAGGAAAAGAAAAGAACTATTTCATTTATGAGTTATCTCAAAGAAAAATAAGATTGATACACTTCTTGATAGTGGATCACAAGTACATCTTATTTTAGAGAAAGTTGTTCATAATTTGGGATTGAAAACTAGGTCTCATCCGAGACCATATCCTTTGGGTTGCATTTGTGATAATTCTTAGTTACAGGTAACTAAGAAATGTAAGTTACAGTTGGCGATCACATCTAGTTTCACTGATGAGGTAGTGTTTGACGTGGTTCCACTTGACAATTGCGGGATGGTTTTGGGAAGTCCATACTTGTATGACAGGAAGGCCATTTTCTACAGGAAACAAAATAAGTAAAATATTTTCAAGGATGAGATTGAGTTCATTGTGAGAGATGATTAGATGAAGATGAATTTGAAAGTTGTCACTACAAGGTATGTGAAATTTCTAGTTAATGCTAGTATCCAGGATTTAGGTTTACAAACTACAGTTGGAAGTAAAAAATGTCCTTTGGTTGATATTGTTCATGTTAAGAAGGGAAAATATGTTGAAGTTTAATTTTCTTTCACATCTACATATTTAGTTTTGCTATTCATTTTATTACTAATGAGTGGAGCATGTTTAGTATCTACAATAATGAATGGCAAAGTTTATGAATTTAAGGGAATGGTTAACTTGGTCAACAATGTTGTTTTAGTCTTCATTATTATTATTATGATAAGTCAGGTTATTTTTATCCTAGCATGAATGATGGATGATACTGGACAAGTGAGGCATAATTACCCTCACTTCATTTGTGAATAATCCATACTTTTGGAGGTCCAAAAGTTCTTTAGTGGGGAGGTTCTATCTAGTAGGATCCAGAACGCTAAAAAATTGATCTTTAGAATTGCTCATGAAAATGACTTCATTGCATCGAGCTCGGAGATATCTATTCAACGACGTGTGAATTGCCTCAAACCGACATTGTATGAAGAAGTTTTGATGTTTTGAATATTTTGACCAACAAGCAAAAAAACAAACAGGGTAGGACATGTGGCAGGCCCATAGGCTGCCACATGGCCATTCATACAACTGACAGGGAACATGGTGACATCATGATGAAATAATCACGATCACGTGGTAGCATGAGAGGCTACCATGTGTCACTCATATATGGAATTTTTGGCACCTAGTTGGACCAACAAAAAAATTCCACATGTCATTCGTACAATGACGTGGCAAGTATAGTTAGGTGGTGATGTGGAATATTTACAATGACGTGGTAATGAATGGGAAGGTGATGCAGGAAGTGGGGTGGTGCCACATGGGACAATTAGTGGCCACCATGTGGCAACACTGAAATGGCCAATAATGGCTAAAGAGTATAAAATTTGTTGGGTCGAATGGGAATAAAAAACATGACCTTTAGGGAATATTCCAACAACTTAGTAATATGCTCCTACCAATATGCCATGGTTATTGATTTTTATAACAATAAAAGGAATATATATTTGTGTTAATTAAATACAACCTGAGTATATTGTTATTGGATAAATCGGTGAATGCAGACATAAACTGATCTCCCTAAATCCACCTGGATCTAGAACAAAACAAGACAAGACATGATGCTTTCCCTAAGTTTCTACCATTGAATTTACTACCAAAGAAGGAATAGATGACATGCCTTTAGATATCGCTTCCTTATATCTCTGTTGTCTCTGCTTCGCTTCGGTGCTCTTGTGAGATCATATCTGCAATGACACAAACTAACCAAAGTGAAAGAAACAATTGTAGATTCAATGGAAACCTAAACATGTGATCAAGGAGTCATGTAATAAAAAGCTAATGATTTTATGGGAAAGAAACATGTCACCGTATCATATTAAGTAAAAGTGGAAGATACAAACAAATTGCCTTGATGTCACAAGTTCCCTTTCAGTGGTCCTTTGTTCCAAAACACACATACACTTGCTCCAAATTTGTATGAAGATGGTCCACAAAAACTTGATGGACAACTGGAGGCCATAAGAATCAGTTGTAACATGATCCTTCACACAGTATTTGGCCTATTCTTTCAACAATTCTTTGCTGAATCTTGCTTAACCTTTTCCACGAGAAACCCATCACTATATAGGAGAAGGTGGAATGGTTACAAGGATGAGGATGATCCCACCAAATCAGAGAAGCCAGTAAGACCACAACCATATGGACGCCACATCACATTCTAGAAGATTCTCCTTCTAGAAACTTTGTGAAACTTCTTCCTTTCCTTAGCTTCAAACGTCGCTGCACCCTGCCTATATAACAACATGTGGAAATCCTATGAGCTAGGCATAGAGCAGCCTACAGAAATCAAGGATTTTTGCATTGTGTACCACTGTCAGCGTGCGGCGTCATTCTAAAAATATGCATGGTAGGGGAAGAACTTAGTCATTTTTCTCATGTAAAATATTGTTTTGAGAGCCTGAACCCATGCCTGTAGAGTGATCATCAGAGTGACCAAAATAATGTGTAACAATATAGGGGGGTCGGGTGGACAACCTAGCCCTATTGTTACGAAATGCTTCTCCTACGGACAAATGAAACTTCCCTTGGATTACTAGAATCCTATACCAAGACAAAATGAGTAAAAGTGGACACTAACATCCCTTTAAATGCATCTAGAACAATCAAATCGAGAATGAGAGAAAGAGTATGATGTACCTTGTTTCTATGTTTGTCCTCGTTGCTTCCAATCCTTGAGCTTGATATTAAAACTTCCTAGCACAAAATGAGATCTACAATGGACAAGGAAGAGAAATAACTATCTCCTACTCTATAAGATTATATAAGACAAGTCTATCTATGAAGATTAGAGCAACAATAGACAAGCAAATGAGAAAATACACAAGCTTGAAGGAAATAGGCCAAGTATATATTGAATTGGAAAGCCAAAAAGAAGCACTTACAAACCATGGATGATCATGCAACACTTCTCCAAGATCTCCTTATCCATAAATTGCACGAATATACCAATATCACAATGATGATACTCTGACTGATTACTTCCACACTAGATCATAGGTTTGATATGCTCAGATCTAGATCCTCCTTTCTCCTTGGAAAACCTTCAATATATAGGCTTGAGAGGCACAAACACCATGAGTTAATGAAGGATATGGTTGAGGATATGGCCCCTTAAGGTTTGGATCAGATCCTAAGGTGAATCCAAATCATGAGGCTTGAACATAACCAACCCCATCTTGAGAGATCTGGCCCATAGAATTAGGTGGAGGATCCCCCTTTTTCCTAAACAAGAATGGCACTCCCCACGAGTGAGAGACAGGGTGCCATCCTAACAATGGTGATCCTCTAACATGATAGAGGGGGTGCCATGGCTCTTCCCCAACATGGCCAAGGAGGTGCCACCCTTCATAAATTCTTAAAAAAGGTCGATTTTTTCTAAGAAAAAGGTGTGTTTTGACCTTGAAATGATGGGTTTCTTCCTCCAATATGACTTAGGGGTCTTGGAAAACCGTTTTCATGGTTTCAAGGGGTGGCGACACCTGGAAAAGTGAATGTGACACTTGGGAAGGTGAATACAACACTTGCAACAATGCATGCGTCACTTTGTGACACTTGCGACACTTAGGGTGAGATACCTAGGTGTGCAAATTTGGTGTGTAACACTATATAAAGCCAATGCCCTACCTTTGTAAGTAAGCATGGACCATCTGAACCGTAGAATATGCTTATCAGATGGCTCTAAAAGATGAAGAGAAGCTGAGCCAAAAGCAAGGTCAAAGAGGCCGAGGCATAAGTCAAAGCAGAGGCAAGACAATTTCCCAGGACAGAACTCAGAAGGCTAAAGAAGAGGGGAAGAAACCTCAAACTCAATCTAAGAGAGGAGGAAGCTCACAGGGGAGGTAGTATGCTGATAGAAATACTTTTCCTTGAGCCAGAGGAAGAGGAAGAGGCAGAGGAGGTGAAGTGAAATGCTTTGTCTGTGGAAAGATCGGACATAAATCCTATGAGTGTCCAGATAGGAAGAAAGATGGTGGTGAAACTCACATTGCCAAAGCTCAAGGATGGAATGTTGAGGCAGAGGACATCGAGGGCAGAATATCTTTGATGATGCAGAAAGTTCTCTTGAAACCAGAGAAGGAACCAGAGAACCCAACCCAAAGAAACAGCCTGTTTCAGACTGCTTGCAAAACCCAAGACAGGGTATGCAAGGTCATAGTGCTTTGTGGTAGCACATATAATCTTGTATCGACAGAAATGGTAGAAAATATGGAGCTGGAGACTGTTTCACATCCAAGCCCATACAAAGTTTCGTGGCTACAAAAATGACATTAGGTAAATGCCACTAAATAGTGTTTAGTTGAATTTAAAATAGGAGGATATAAAGATGAGGTATTATGTGATGTCATTCCCATGGATGTTTTTCATCTATTGCTGGGTAGACCATGGCAATATGACATAAATGTGGTGCATGATGGGAGAAAGAACATGTACACTCTGGAGAAAAATGGTAGGACGCACATGTTGCTACCAATTAAGGATAAAGAGGTGAAAACATAGATGAGCAATACTGTACTTCTCATGAGTGGGAAGGAACTTCTTAAGGAAGTCAAGAATAAGGAAGAAACACAATTCATTTTGGTTAGGAAGCCCATAATTGTTTTGAACAACACTAGGACAGATGATTTACCGGAAGAAATCCAGGAGTTGCTAGAAGAATTTGCTGATATAGTAGTGGACGAACTACCTTGTTCGTTGCTACCTATTAGGAGTATAAGCCATCATATCGATCTTATACCTGGAGCCAGTTTTCCAAACAAAGCAACTTATAGGTTGACACCACATGAGAATGAAGAAGTTAAGAGGCAGGTCTAGGACTTAATGGACAAAGGATTGATTTGGGAGAGCTTGAGTCCATGCGCTGTTCCAATAGTGCTTAGCCCAAGGAAGGATGGTGGCTGGAGAATGTGTACAGACTCAAGGGAAATCAACAAAATTACCATCAGGTACAGGTTCCCATTGCCAAGGATGGATGACTTGATGGATTTCTTGAGTGGAGCAAAGTTGTTTTCAAAGATTGATTTGAAAAGAAGATATCATCTAATTAGAATGAGAGAAGGTGATGAATGGAAGACAACATTCAAGACGAATGAAGGGCTGTATGAATGGCTTGTCATTCCATTTGGCTTGATGAATGTGCCTAGTAATTTCATGAGGTTGATGAATGAAGTCCTGAGGGATTTCATTGGGAAATCCGTCATTGTATATCTTGATGATATATTAATTTTCAACAAAACTGAAGTAGAGCATTTGAAGCACTTAGCTGCAGTGATGAGAAGGTTAAAACAAGAGAAATTGCTGATCAACATGAAGAAATTGTCATTTATGAGGACAAAAATCATTTATTTGGGTATTGTTATCTCTGCAAATGAATTGAAAATGGATCCGGAAAAGATAAAGGCGATTAAGGATTGGCCATCGCCGAAGAGCGTGTTTGAAGTTCGAAGCTTCCATGGTTTGGGTAGCTTGTATAGGAAATTCATCTGAAACTTCAGTGGAATTAGCGCATCAATGATGGATATGGTGAAGAAAAGACATAAAAGTTTTCATTGGACGGAGGAAGTGGATAAGAGCTTCAACCTGCTGAAGAAGAAGATCACTGAGAAACCAATTTTGGTTTTGCCAAATTTCAGCAAGACATTCCAGGTCAGGTGTGACGCGAGTGGATTTTCCATTGGAGTGGTATTAAGCCAAGACAACAGGCCGATTGCATATTTCAATGAAAAACTGAATGAAACAAAGATTAAGTACTCCATGTATGACAAAGAATTCTACGTAGTCATACAAGTGCTGAAGAAATGGAGGAACTATTTGGTTCCAAAAGAGTTCGTTTGTACATTGATAATCACGCTTTGCAATTCGTGACTTGACAGGAGAAGTTGAACCAAAAACATGTTAAATGGGTTGAATACATGCAGAATTTTACTTTTATGACTAAGCATATTTCTGAAACTGCTAACAAAGTTGTTGATGCTTTGAGCAGGAAATGTTTGCTTATGCAGGAATTTAGAGTTCAGACTTTGGGTTTTGATAACCTCAAAGAAATGTACAGGGATTATCCAGATTTGAAAGAGGCATATGAGGCATCTGCGAATCCAATTATCAGGGACATAAGCCAATGGATAGAGTACATGATCCAGGATGGACTATTGTTTAGGGGAAATCAACTATGTATTTCGAAATGCTCCATGGGGGAGAATTTGCTGAAGGAAAAGCACAATAGAGGATTGGTCGGACACTTCGATCATGAAAAAACATTCTCAAAATTGAATGGCTCATATTACTGGCCGTGGATGAGGACAGATGTAAAGAAATTTGTGGACAGGTGCAAAATTTGTCAGCACACGAAGGGAAAGAGGCAGAATGCAGGGTTATATCAGCCATTACCCATTCCCGAAAGGCCGTGGGACACAGTGAGCATGGATTTCATATTAGGACTACCAAAGACACAAAGAGGATATGATTCAATCTTTGTAGTGGTAGACAAATTTTCAAAGATGGCACATTTCATACCATGCCAGAAAACCAGTGACGCAACTCATATTGTGAACCTTTTTTTCAAGGAAGTCATCAGACTTCACGACTTGCCAAGGAGTATCATTTTTGATCAAGATACCAAGTTCGTAGGATATTTCTAGAGGACCTTATGGAAGAAGTTGGGGACGTATCATCCTCAGACAGATGGACAGACAGAGGTCATGAACAGGAGCTTGGGAGATTTGTTAAGGAGCTTAGTGACTGAACACCACAGTCAGTGGGATCACATTCTGCCACAGGCCGAAGTCTCTTATAATGAATCACTCAATAGAAGAACAGGGCAAATTCCGTTCCAAATTGTATATGGGATGCAACCAAGGGGAGTTTATGAATTGAAAGATTTAGAACAAGCTGAATTCAGGAGTGCTAGTGCAGGGGACTTTGTAGTAGGAATGAAGGAGCTTCATAGCATAATTCGAGTCAAGAGTACAAGCATATAGAAGATCAACACAGGCGAGAAATTCAATTTGAAGTTGGTGATTTGATTCTTGTGCATTTGAGGAAGGAAAGGTTCCCAAGGGGAACATACAACAAGTTGAAGATGAAGAAAATCAGACCGTGCAAGGTCATAAGGAAATTTGGGGCAAACGCGTATGAGATTGAATTACCCGATGGGGTCAAAATCTCACCGATATTCAATGTCGCAGATTTGTACCCTTACAGAGATGAAGAAGTAGGAGCAGAAGATGAATAAGAAAAGATTCAATGGATAAAAAAAATTCCTATAGATGAAAAGACACAGAAGGAAAACATAATTGACAAGAGGATTAGTAGAAAGACCAGGAGAAAAGAGTATTTTGAATACTTGGTCAAGTGGACAGGACATCCAATTGAAGATGCCAGCTGGGAGAATGAAGCAGAAATTTGAAGACATGGACAAACTGTGCAAGAGCTCATGAACATGAGTTCATGAACTTTTCAAGCGAGGGAGTATGATGTAGGAGCATCGTATAGAGCCCAAGTGCATGCCTAAAATCGAGGAGACAGCTGGATGCGCAGAGGAAATTAAATACATTTTTGTGGAAACGTTGTGAATTTAAAAATCTGAATCATTAAAGTAATGGATGGGAGGAAAGTGCAGTTGCATTTATGCCTCGAAGATTCAAACTAATTTTGGAAGCGTATGTTCCTATTTGCCAGATGTAATAGGCATTTATGTGTGTTTAATGCAAGTAGGTAGATTTAATTTAATAGATTAGACAGTTTAGGAGCATAGGAGGGAAAATAGATGATAGACACCCTCAACCCTTGTATCATTATAAAATAATTAAGAATTCATATGCTGGAGAGATGTAGAGAAGAATACATGAGAACATAGAATTTTATGCATTTTAGTTGTTATTCGCCATGTACAGAAGCACTGGAATTAATAGAAGAAATCTTTGATTCCAATCTATGTGTTTGTTATGGTTATTGGAACCACTTGTTAAATGGTATGTTGCAGGATTGTTTGCATTCTTTGTATGCATTTTTATTCAATGCTATGTGTGTGTGTATGCTCTAGAATTCTATGTTGAATGTTTAAATTCTGGATAAGGGGAGAATGAGTTTCAGTTGTTTCTCTTTCTGAGAACTCCTACAAAGAGTGCAGAGGAGGGTCCATAAGGAGTGCGTTGACCAGGCTCTGAGTTTCATCTCAGAACTCTAAGAGGAGATTCAAATTTCGTCTTTATAGGCAAGAGTGCTAGCAGAGCACAAAGCCGTGCAAAGTGTGCATAGGCTGGGAGAAGGGAATGAATTCTTTTCAAACAAACTGGGGAGTTGAATAATTCTCTATTGCAAAGAATGCATAGAGCCGAAGACCCAATTAACTTGAGGTTATTTGAAAATTTACCACAAGGAGTGCGTGCAGGGACCCTTTTGGAAGCCTTGAGTTCATAAGTGAAGGCTCATAAGGGATAGAACCTCCGAAGTGTTCAAAGGGAGGCGAAGGTCGAAATTGTCTCACAGAAGTCAAGTTCAGGAGGAAGGATGACAAGTCATTTGGCTAGAAGTCCTTGAGAAGTTGAATCAGATGGTGGAATCGCTTCAAGGATAAGTGCTGAAGTTCCGTGGACTATTGGATCTGATAGATTAGTGGAGGGATTAAGACTGAGAGTCTTTCAACACCTATAAGCTCAGGAGGAGTAGTGACCGTGAGATCCAGATCAATGAGGACCATTGATCTCGTATGTGAATTTTCCATATCGGGGATCGATAAGTGGAGTAGTTCAAGGTTGGACTCGAGAGTTGTGAACTCCCGAGTTGCGAAATCCCGATACAGCCAGGACCGTTGGATCAAGGGAGGCACACAACTGTCGATCTCGTCGAAGGCACGATTTCAGAGTCAGGGATTGTAGAGGGAGAGGAACAGTTGTTCCCTGTTCTCTCAAGTTGTGAAAGATGAAGACTCGTGCGAACATGTGGCAAGGACCCACTCTATAAGTAGAGTAAACAGAGGTGACAGGTGGCGTGCACCCGTCGCTTCAGGTGGAGTCAACCTTCGTTGACATATCATGTTTCATGGATTCGCAAGGGGAGAGCATGAGAGGTTGGGCTCCAACTCGCGAGTTGCTAAAGGTGCTTGCGTGAAGGCTTGTTTGTGCTCATATTGGAAAAGGGGCTGAAGAGGGGGCTTACACCTTAAGCCCATTCACAATTTCACATTTCGGCTATTGCCAAAGGTTGCGGCATTGTATTTGAAGTGCTCAACTCACGTGACCCAAAATCCTTTATGGGTTTAAACAAGGAGTTTAGTTAACCCTTGTCATGGTTTGGAGAAGATCCTACGCAGATCTCGGCCCGAGGGCAGGAGGTCTGCACCAACATTCCTGAGATTGGTTCAAGGCGTGCAATTCGAAAGAAAGAAATGACTTCCATAAAAAACAAGGATTCTTCTAATCCAAATTCTTTCGGTACTGAAGAGGTATTCTTTTCCATGTTCATGAAAATGAAATCCATGGTGGAAGAAATGTAGAAGGATTGAAAGAAGGCCAAGGGAAATGGTAGTAAAGGCAAAGGAAAGCTGCATAAAATGGATTCTAATGGCTAAAGAGTATAAAATTTGTTGGGTCGAATGGAAATTGAACCCATGACCTTCGAGGGAATATTCCAACGACTTAGTAATATGCTCCTACAAATGCGCCACAATTATTGCTTGTTATAACAAGAAAAAAAAAAAATATATTTATACTAATTAAATACACCCTGGGCATATAGGGGGGTCGTGTGGCCAACCTATCCCCATGCAAACCCATCGCCCGAACTTCATAAGTAAGCATGAAAATGCATCAAAGTTTGTGCCAAGTGCATATTTTCCTCATTTTGCATGTAAGAGGTGTTCCTATGTTAGGTTTTCCTTGTTTTGCATGCTATTGATTTCTTTGAGAAAAGTATAGAGTGTTTATACTCATTTTTCTTAGAACTTCAAGAGGAATCTGATGGTGATATTGGTTTGTGAAAAAGTGTTGTAAATGAAAGTCTTAGTCAAGTTTTTCATGTATGAGACCTATAGTCTCCTTATATGTACACACGAGGGTCTTTAAACACCTTTTCAGAACATAGTCAAGTTTATACTCATTCTTCTCAGAATTTCGAGAGGAGTTCAATGGTAACCTCTGTTTATAAGTTTGAGTAGTAGAATTGAAGAGTGTCTTCAAATTTTCCTTTGTAAGTCATCATTGTATCAAGCATTTGAGCATTAATAGAGTGGTCTCACTGTTTGGAAGTAGGCCCAAAGACGTAGCCCAAGATGGGTGAAATCCGTTATCAAACTGTGTAATGAACCTTTCTATTTGTTGTCTTTATTTTTCTATATTTTGGAACTCATTATTTTGGCAAGTTATATTTATCAGTTGAGGAAGTTTATGGATAAATAAGCATTTTCACATGATATTTTGAAAATAGTCAAAACGATCTTAATTTCATGAATCTGGTTGGATGTTAGTGTCTACCTAAAGAGTAATTTGACATCTAAGGATTTTCATATCATGTTGGTATCAGAAATGGTTTGACGTGTATTTGCTAGTGAATTCTTATGAGGTCCAAACTCAAGCTTGGTGAAGGATCGTTTGAAGAGTACATTTTTGAGATTGGTTATAGGCGTGTATTTTGAAAGAAAGAAATGCATTCGACAACATATAATGATTCTTCTAATCCAAATCCTTTCTGTACTGAAGATGCATTCTTTTATACTTTCATGAAAATGAAATCCATGGTGGAAGAAATGTACGAGGATTGAAATAAGGCCAAGGGATTTGGTAGTAAAGGAAAAGGAAAGCCACATAACTTTGAGAAGAAATCAAAGGGAAAAGAAGAAGAGAATCCTACATATTCTCATTGCAAGAAGAAAGAACATGAGGAGGTAATGTTTTGGAATTTGCATCTAGAGATGCTACCAAAGAAGTTCAAGGACAAGGGTAAACAAAAGGCCACAACCATAGTTCATGATCTTGGATCAGATTCTAAAGTTACAACTATGGATGTTAAAGGTAAATCTTCTATTTCAAGTTTTAGTTCACATACTTCTTCTTAAAAGGATAATGTAATCCTTGATGGAAAGAAAAGAAAAGAACTGTTTCATTTACGAGTTATCTCAAAGCACAATAATATTGATACACTTGTTGATAGTGTATCACATTTAAATCTTATTTCAAAGATTTTTTTTTTTCAAAATTTGGGATCAGAAACTAGGCCTCATTCGAGAATGTATCATTTAACTTGGATTTGTGATAATGCTCAGTTATAGATAACTAAGCAATGTAAGTTACAGTTGGAAATCACATCTAGTTTCATTGATGAGGTAGAGTTAGATTTGGTTCCACTTGAAAATTGTGGGATGGTTTTGGGAAGTCCATACTTGTATAATAGGAAGGCCATTTTCTAGAGGGAAAAAAATGAGTATCATATTTTCAAGGATGGGATTGAGTTAATTGTGAGATATCATCAAATGAAGATGAATTTGATAGTTTTCATTATAGGACACATGAAAATGCTAGTTAATGCTAGTATCCAAGATTCATGTTTACAACCTACAGTTGGAAGTAAAGAAGATCCTTTGGTTGATGTTGTTCCTTTTGAAAAGGGAAAATATGTTGATGGTTCATTATCTTTTACATCTATATATTCAATTGTACTGTTTACTACTAATCAATGGAGTATGTTTATTAGCTACAACAATGAATGACGAAGTTTGTGAATCCAAGGGAATGGTTAACTTGGTCAACAATGTTGTTTCAATATTTGTTATTATTATGATGAGTTAGGTACTCGTTATCCAAGAAGGAAGCATGGAAAATAATAGACAAGTGATTCAAAAGTACCCTCACTTCATTTCTGAATAATCACTACTTTTGGAGGTCCAAAAGTTCTTGAGTGGGGAGGTGTGATCCAGGAGGATCCATAATGCTAAAAAATGGATCTTCTGTTAGAAAATAGGATCTCAGAGCAATAAAATAAAACAAATGTGGAAATAAAACATAGAAGATACACAATACAATAGAGACACATATATACGTCGTTCACCTAGTGTGGGCTATGTCTACCAGAGAAATTTGTAGGTCCTTCCTTTATTATTATCCAAGAAATGAAGGGATACAACCTACAACAAACCCGCTGCAACTTACTCTTCTTTCTCTCATAGTCTCCTATCTCACAATACAATATTTGCAATGATTCATAGCCATAATACATTTCCCTCATAAAATAGGGTTTCCTTCTAGGGAAAAAAACCCTAACATAACTTCTACTGTCATATTTGCGACCTTATAATGAACGGTCCAGATTTACAATGAAATTACAATATACATTTACAAGGAAATTTTTCCTTCGAAGGCTTCACCCTCGAACTCCCGCTGGGGGCCCGCTTTCCCCTGAACACCGCAGAGGGGGTAACTCCCCTCTGCACTCCCTCGCGTGGAGGAGTGTACATTCTTCTGGGGTGTAAAGTATTCATGGGGTATAAAAACAGCTAAAAACAAAGACTTCTGAATCAGGAATATAATCAGGCTCCACAACCAACATCTTCTCAAATTCTCATGAAAATGAATTCATTTCATATATCTAGGAGAGAGATTTCCAACGACGTGTGAATTTCCTCAAACATATGTCATATGAAGAAGTTATGATGTTCTGAAGATTTTGACCAACATGCACAAAGTCAAACATGGCTGGACACATGGTAGGCCTAGAGGCTGCCACGTGGCCATCCATACAACTGAGAGGGAACATGGTGACGTCGTGATGAAATCAACATGCTATCATGGAAGCATGATAGGCTTCCATGTGTTACTTAGATTTGTCATTTTTTTCACCTAGTTGAACCAATAAAAATTTCCACGTGTCATATGTACGATGACGTGGTAGGTACAATCAGGTGGTGATGTGGAATCCATATGTTGATGTGGCATACATGTGGTAGGTGACATGAAAATGATTGAGCAGGTGAATATGTAAGTGATGTGGGAAATGATGTGGCACCACGTTGGCCAATCATTTGTCGTCACATGGCAACACTGAAATGGCCAATTATGGCTAAAGAGTATAAAATTTGTTGGGTCGAATGGGAATCGAACCCATGACCTCCTGGGGAATATTCCAAGGAATATTACAAAAACTTAATAATATTCTCCTACCAATGAACCACGATTATTGCTTGTTATAACAAGAAAACAAATATATATTTATGTTAATTAAATATAACTTGGGTATATATGGTAGTTAGGTAGCCAACCTAGCCCTATATAAACCTAGTGCTCGACCTTCGTAAGCAAGCAAGGAAATGTGTGCAATTTTGTAGAGGAGATGCATCGAAGTTTGTGCCAAGTGCATATTTGCCTCATTTTTCATGCAAGAGGTTTTCCTATGTTAGATTTGCCTCATTTTGCGTTCTATTGAGTTCTTTGAAAAAATTATAGTGTTTATACTTATTTTTCTCATAATTTCGAGAGGAATCTCATGGTGATGTTATTTTGTCCAAAAGTGCTATGTACGAAAGTCTTAGTCTAGTTTTTCATGTATGAGACCCATAGTCTCATTATGCGTGCAAAAGGGGGTCTTTAAGAACATGTTCAGAACATATTCAAGTTTATACTCATTCTTCTCAGAATTTTGAGAGGTGTTCAGTGGTAACCTCTATTTTTGGATTTGAGTAGAATAATTGAAGGGTGTCTTCAAATTTTCCATTGTAAGTCATCATTATATCAATAATTTGAGCATTAATAGAGTAATCTCACTGTTTGGAAGCGATCACAGAGACGTAGCCCAAAATGGGTGAGCTCCATTATCAAACTATGTAATGAGCCTTGTTATTTGCTCTCTATTTCTCTCTATTTTGACACTCATTATTTGCACAAGTTATATTTATCAGTTAATGAAGTTTATGGATAAATAAGCGTTTTCGCATGATATTTTTCAAATAGTCAAGGTGATCTTAATTTCTCGAATCTGGCTGGATGTTAGTGTTTTCTTAAAGAGTAATTTGACATCTAATGATTTTCGGATAATGTTGGTATCAGAGCTATTTTGAGGTGTATTTTCAAGTGAGTGCTTATGCGGTCCAAACTCAAGCTTGGTGAAGGATCGTTTGAAGAGTACATTCCTGAGATTGGTTCAAGGTGTGTATTTATAAAGAAAGAAATGGATTCAACAAAACACATGGAATCTTCTAATCCCAATCCTTTTGGTACTAAAGAAACATTATTTTCTGCATTCTTGACAATGAAATCCATGGTGGAAGAAATGTACGAGGATTGAAAGAAGGCCAAGGGAACTGGCAGTAAAATCAAAGGAAAGCTGCATAACTTTGAGAAGTGATCGAAGTGGAAAGAAAAAGAGAAGCCTACATGTTCTCATTGGAATAAGAAAGTACATGAGGATGTAAGGTGTTGGAAGTTGCATCCAGAGAGGCTACCAAAGAAGTTCAAGGACAAGGGTAAAAAAAAGGCCACAACCACAGTTCAAGATCTTGGATCTAATTCTAAAGTTACAACTATGGGAATTAAAGGTAAATATTATGTTGCAAGTTTCATTTCACATACTTCTTCTTCAAAGGATAATGTAATCCCCGATGAAAGGCAAAGAAAAGAACTATTTCATTTATGATTTATCTCAAAGCACAATAAGATTGATACACTTGTTGATAGTGGATCACAAGTAAATCTTATTTTAGAGAAAGTTGTTCATAATTTGGGATTGGAAACTAGGCCTCATATGAGACCATATCATATGGGTTCGATTTGTGATAATGATCATTTACAAATAACTAAGCAATGTAAGTTACAGTTGGCGATCACATCCAGTTTCATTGATGAGGTAGAGTTAGAGGTGGTTCCACATGACAATTGTGAGATGGTTTTGGGAAGTCCATACTTTTATGACATGAAGGCTATTTTCTATAGGGAACAAAATAAGTATCATATTTTCATGGATGGGATTGAGTTCATAGTCTTATTTATTATTATGATGAGTCAGGTACTCATTATCAAAGCATGAAGGATGGATGATACTTGAAAAGTGAGGAAGAAGTACCCTCATTTCATTTCTAAATAATCCATACTTTTGGATGTCCAAAAGATCTTCAATGGGGATGTGTGATCCAGGAGGGTCCAGAACTCTAAAAAATTGATCTTCTCAAATGCTCATGAAAATGATTTCATTATGTAGAGCATGGTGAGATCCTTCCCATGGCCTATGAATCACCTCAAATGGATGTCGTAAAGAAGTTACGATGTTCTGAATACTTTGACCAACATGCAAAAAGTAAAAAAGGGAAGGACACGTGGTAGGTCCATAGGATGCCACATGGCCATATGTATAGCTGATAGGGCACAGGGTGACATCACGATGATATCAACATGCTGACATGAAAGTATGAGAGGCTACCACGTGTCACTCAGATTTGACATTTTTGGCACCCAGTTGGACCGATAAAAAAATGCCATGTGTCATCCGTATGATAACGTGGAAGGTAGAGTCAGGTGGTGATGTGGCATCCATATGTTGAAGTGGCAGAAAGGTGGCAGGTGATGTGGAAATGACTTAGAAGGTGACTATGAAGGTGATATAGGTAGTGATGTCGCACCATGTGGGCCAATTAGTGGCTACCACATGACAACCCAAAAATGGCCAATAATGGCTAAAGAGTATAAAATTTGTTGGATTGAATGGGAATCAAACCCATGACCTTCAAGGGAATATTCCAATAAATATTCCAATGAATTATTAGTATGCTCCTACCAATGTGTCATGGTTATTTCTTGTTATAAAAAGCAAACAAATATAGATTTATGTTAATTAAATATAGTCCAGGTATATAGGGGGGTTAGGTGGTCGACCTAGATCTATAAGAACCCAATGCCCAATCTTCGTAAGTAAGCATGGAAATGCATGCCAATTTGTAGAGGAGATGCATCAAATTTCGTGCCAAGTTTAAATTTGCCTTGTTCTACGTGCAAGAGGTGTTCCTATGTTAGATTTGTCTTGTTTTGCATGCTATTGATTTCTTTGAGAAAAGTATAGAGTGTTTATACTCATTTTTCTTAGAATTTCAAGAGGAATCTGATGGTGATGTCAGTTTGTGAAAAAGTGTTGTGTATGAAAGTCTTATTCTATTTTTTCATGTATGAGACCCATAGTCTCGTTATGCATGCACACGAGGGTCTTTAAGCACCTTTTTCATAACATAGTCAAGTTTATACTCATTCTTCTCATAATTTAGAGAGGAGTTCAGTGGTAACCTCTCTTTCTAGGTTTGAGTAGTATAATTTAAGGGTGTATTCAAATTTTCCATTGTAAGTCATTATTGTATCAAGCATTTGAGTATTAATAGAGGGTCTCACTGTTTGGAAGCGGACCCAGAGACGTAGCCCAAGATTGGTGAACTTCGTTATCAAACAGTCTAATGAACCTTGTTATTTGTTGTTTCTATTTCTCTCTATTTTGGAACTCATTATTTCCACAAGTTATAATTATCAGTTAATGAAGTTTATGGATACATAAGTGTTTTCACATGATATTTTGCAAATAGTCAAGACGATCTTAATTTCCCGATTTTGGTCGAATGTTAGTGTCTACTTAAAGAGTAATTTGACATCCAAGGATTTTTGGATCATGTTGGTATCAAAGCTAGTTTGACATGTATTTTCAAGTGAATTCTTACGAGGTACAAAATCAAGCTTGGTGAAGGATCGTTTGAAGAGTATATTTCTGAGATTGGTTCGAGGCATGCATTTCAAAAGAAAGATATTTATTCAACAAAAGTTATGGGTTCTTCTAATCCAAATCCTTTTAGTACTGAAGAGGAATTATTTTTCGTGTTCATTACAATGAAATCCATGGTGGAATAAATGTATGAGGATTGAAAGAAGGCAAAGGGAACTGGTAGTAAAGGAAAAGGAAAGCCGCATAAATTTGAGAAGTAATTGAAGGGAAAAGAAGAAGAAAATCCTACATGTTCTCATTGCAAGAAGAAAGGACATGAGGAGGTAACGTGTTGGAAGTTGTATCTAAAGAGGCTACAGAATAAGTTCAAGGACATGGGAAAACAAAAGGTCACAACCATAGTTTAGGATCTTGGATCACATTCTAAAGTGACAACTATGGGCGTTAAAGGTAAATCTTGTGTTGTAAGTTTTAATTCACATACTTATTCTTAAAAGGATAAAGTAATCCCTGTTGGAAGGAAAATAAACGAACTGTTTCATCTATGATTAATCTCAAAGCACAATAATATTGATACACTTGTTGATAGTGGATCACAAGTAAATCTTATTTCAGAGCAAGTTGTTCAAAATTTGGGATTGGAAATTAGGCCTCATCCAAGACCGTATGCTCTGGGTTGGATTTGTGATAATGCTTAGTTATAGGTAACTAAGAAATGTAAGTTATGGTCGACGATCACATCCAGTTTCATTGATGAGGTAGATTTAGGCGTGCTTCCATTTGACAATTGCGGGATGGTTTTGGGAAGTCCATACTTGTATGACATGAAAGACATTTTCTACAGGGAAGAGAATAAGTATCATCTTTTCAAGGATGGGATTGAGTTCATTGTGAGAGCTCATCAGACGAATATCAATTTGGTAGTTGTCACTACATGGAGCGTGAAAATGCTAGTTAATGTTAGTATCCATGATTCAGGTTTACAACCTATGGTTGGAAGTAAAGAAAATCTTTTGGTTGATGTTGTTCCCATTAAGAAGGGAAAATATGTTGATGGTTCATTCTCTTTCAGATCTGTATATTCAGTTTCTATTTTCATTTTATTACTAATCAATGGATTATGTTTAGTAGTTGCAACAATGGATGACATAGTTTGTGAATTTAAGAGAATGGTTAACTTGGTCAACAATGTTGTTTCAGTGTTCATTATTATTATGATGAGTCATATACTCACTATCCAAGAAATAAAGATGGATGATACTAGACAAGTGAGGTAGAAGTACCCTCACTTTATTTATGAATAATCCATACTTTTGGAGGTCCAAAATTTCTTTAGTGGGGAGGTGTCATCCAGGAGGATCTGAAACGCTCAAAAATGGATCTTCTTAAATGCTCATGAAAATGACTTCATGGCATAGATATCACAGAGATATTTCCAACGACGCGTGAATCACCTCAAATAGACATTGTATAAAGAAGTTATGATGTTTTGAAGATTTTGAGAAACAAAAAAAAATTCAAACAGGGCAGGCCCACATGCTACCCACGTGGCCATCCATACGACTGACAGGGAACAGGGTGACGTCATGATGGCATGGAAACATGAGAGGCTTCCAAGTGGCATCTATATGCTAATGTGGCAGACACCTGGCAATGACTATGTAGGTGATGTAGGTAATGACGTTGTTCCATGTGGGCCAATCAGTGGCCTCCACATGGTAGCACCAAAATGGCCAATAATGGCTAAAGAGTATAAAATTTGTTGGGTCGAATGGGAATCAAACCCATGACCTCCGTGGGAATATTCCAACAACTTAGTAATAAAATCTTACCATTGTGCCATAGTTATTGCTTATTATAACAAGAAAATGAATATATATTTATGTTAATTTAATACATCCTGGGTATATAGGGGGGTCGGGTGGCAAACCTAGCCCTATATAAACCGAGTGCTCGACTTCATAATTAAGCATGGAAATACATGCCATTTTGTAGGGATGCATCAAAGTTTGTACTAAGTGCAAATTTACCTCATTTTACATACAATAGGTGTTCCTATGTTAGATTTGACTCGTTTTGCATGCTATTGAGTTCTTTGAGAAAAGTATAGAGTGTTTATACTCATTTTTCTCAGAATTTCAAGAGGAATCTGATGGTGATGTCAGTTTGTGCAAAAGTGCTGTGTATGAAATTCTTAGTCCATTTTTTCATGTATGACACCCATATTCTCGTTATGAATGCAAAAGGGGGTCTTTAAGCACATGTTCAGAACATAATCAAGTTTATACTCATTCTTCTCAGAATTTTGTGAGGAGTTCAGTGGTAACCTTTGTTTATAGGTTTGATTAGAAGAATTGAAGGTTGTCTTCAAATTTTCCATTGTAAGTCATCATTCTATCAATCATTTTAGCATTAATAGGGTGGTCTCACTATTTGGAAGCAGACCCAAAGACGTAGCCCAAGATGGGTGAAATTTGTTATAAAGTTCTGTAATGAGACTTGTTATTTGGTGTCTCTATTTCTATCTATTTTGGCACTCATTATTTCCGCAAGTTATATTTATCAGTTAATGAAGTTTATGGACAAATAATTGTTTTCACATGATATTTTGAAAATAGCCAAGACGATATTAATTTCCTGAATCTGGTCGGATGTTAGTGTCTGATTAGAGAGTAATTCCACATATAAGGATTTTTTGATCATGAAACATCTCATTGAGCTCCACTCGCCCTCCATTCTCCCTTTTTAAGAATCTATGATCACCAGATCCAAGGCCATGGAATTGTTCTTTGCCTCTTTTCCAGAGTGGGATTTCCTTTCTCTAAACATGAATGGAAAGTCAGGCGGTCTCCTCACTGGATGGAAGAAATCCTCCTTGAAAATCCTCAACTCCTGGGATTTTTTGTGATTTCTGGGCACCCACTTTTTCTCTAGGGAGTTAAATATCAATTTCCTTTGCATCAGTATTTATGGGCCATACTTGGACAGAAAGGAATTTTGGATTTTTATTTTTCATTTCACTCTGATCACTTAGGAACATGTTTTTATTAGAGAGGATCTAAAATTCACATTGGGTGACAGTGAAAAATGGGGTCCCTCTGCTAAAAAAGACACCCTTCCCAAATTTTTCATTCATAAGCTAGATGAGGCTAGTTTGTTTCATTCCTGAACATGCTCCCTTCAATTATTTCCCTCATCCCAAAGGTGGAGAACCCAACCAAATTTGAACAATTCAGTCCCATATCCCTCTGTAATAAAATCTAAGAAATCATATCAAAGATCATCACTCACAAAATAAAAGAACATTTGAGTGATAACATCTCTGAAGAGAAATTTGGGTTCCTTTAGGGAAGGGAAATTCACCAGGAAATTTCCATTTCTCAGGAGGGACTCAACTCTATCCTCACTCAAAGATAGAAGTATATAACCTACAAAGTAGATATCTCAAAATATTTTGACAGAGTCAACTATATATTATATGAGACTGCTCCTGATTCACCCAAGATTTATCCACTCTTTTTTCACCTGGGTGATGAATTGCATCTCAACCACCTTTTTTTCACCTCTCATAAATGGATAAACCACCTCTTTTTTTCAGATATGAACGAGGGATTCAATATGGATCCCCACTATCCCCACTAATTTTCTTATTGGTTTCAAAAATCCTCAACAAACTAATCGACAAAGAATCCTCCTCATCCAAAATGAAAGGTATAAATATCAACACTCAAGGTATAAAGGTATAAATGTCATCCTCATTTTTGTAGATGACATTCTTATTTTATGTGAAGGAAATATCTCCTACATAAGATTTTTCAAAAAGACACTCCAATCCTTTTGCATAGCCACAAATATGCAAATCAATACAGAGAAATCTTCTCTATATACTTGGGGTTTGTTAAAAAATGATAATTTTCACATATCTACAATTCTTGGCACTTAGGCCAAGACAAATAATGAGGGTATGAAATATTTGGGCTTCACCCTAAAAGAAAACAACTACATCAAAAAGGATTAGATGTGGCTATGTGCTAAAGATGAAAATAGACTTCTTTCTTGTTATAATAGGTGGCTTTCACGAGATAGTTAGATTGTGTTGGTAAAATCAATATTGGAATTTATTCCAATTTTTGGACCTCCTTGGCATGAGTCCCCAAAGGAATCCTTGAAAAAATAAGCCAATTCTCACATCATTTCTTATGGTCGGGATATGAGGAGAAAAATTCCCTTGTCTTAGCCTCTCAGAGAAGAATATGAATTCCAAAATATTTTGGAAGTTGGGGTCTGAAAAAAAATTCATCTCGTTTCTAAAGCTTTGGCTACCAAAAATGTTTGGGGGCTTATCATTGGTTCTATCCCATGGGATCTCCTCCTAAGGGAAAAATAAATTTCTTCAGAATCTATCAGTTCTTGGATTAGAAGGCCACAAAAAACATCCAGAAACAACTCTGTGATATGGAAAGTGATGGTAAACGCTTTTCCTCTAACTGGAAATTGGATTATTTGGAAGGTTGGAAATGGTTTTGACATCCTCATAGGGAAATATCCATGGACTTAGTGCAAAGGAAAACACATTCTCTCGGAACCACTTATTCAAGCCATAAAAAATGAGGGGTTATTTTATCTTCAAAATGTTTATCGACTAGATTTATTGACAGGAACCATTCGCCGGCTCAGCTGGCTGGAGATAGGCCTCAATGAAACGCATGTGCCAACTTGGAGGGATTAAACAAATTCCATATCTTCCCCCCTGGTAAATATATTGGATCAAAATGAATCTTTAATATGGTCTTTCAACCCCTTTGGGGGGATATGCACCCAAAGATGGATATTCAACATTGATCCTATAACATGTAGATGCCCCATCCTCCTTGTGGGGAAAAAATCTATGGAAAGTAAAATTCCTAAAAAAATCAAATATCTTTATGTGTCTCTTTCTCTTAAACAAATATCCAATTTGGGAAAATCTACAAAAAAGGATTTTTGTTGGCTCTAGCCGCTATGCTCTTTACAAGAAAGAAAGTGAAACCATCTGTCATCTCTTTCTATAGATCCCTTTATCTCAAGAATGTTGGAATGAGCTGAGGAATTCCCTTGGAACCACTACTTGATGGGAGGGAGACTCAGTGGGACAAGTCCTGCATCCTTGATTAGCTCGTTAGACAACACTCTTATAGAATCCCTTCCTCTTATTTCATATTGGGGAATATGGCTTGCTAGGAACCATGCCATCTTTGATGATTTGGAGCCCTCCTCTTCCCACTATGATATATCTTCCCTATCTATCATGGAATCCTTCCCATAATTTGCTCCACCCACTAAAAAAACCTCTCTCCCTGCTCCCCTTATTGATTCTACCTTCCCTTGGGATTTATTTGATGGAGTTGCCCCAAGATCTCCCTCCATCAGAGATGCAAGGGGAATACTACATTTAGAAAATTCCACCTCCATATCATTCACTACAAATATGGGGGATACAACAAATAATTATAATGAATTTAAGGTAGTAAAACTTCTCTTAACACTCACCATTGAAAAATGAATTTCACAAGTTAACATTTTTGGAGACTCAATGCTTGTGATAAAATTCATGAATGACCAATCTCTTTACTCATATATTCTACAACCACTACTGGACGAAATTAGAAGACTCCATTAGTCCTTCTCACATTTCTCCTTTTCACATGTCTACAAGACCTAGAACAAAGAAGTGGACTAATTCTCAAAATCTAGATTGGCACTGGACCAAGGATGATGGAAAGTATGGGAAAAGATCCTGCATGGCTCCTCGGAATTTCTTCATGACCTTTGGACCCTTATCTGATTGAAATTTCCACTTGAAAATGTTTTTGGGATATGAAGTACACATTTGGAATTTTATGATAAAAAGACAACATAAGGGCTATTTACAACATAGTTTACATTTTTGAGGCTGATGTATAAATATAGAAATATTTTGCTATATATGAGGACATATGGGATACTATCAACCCATATATGTTTTGGGCCGTATGGCCATATGATCATATTTTTTTGGGTGGAGTATAGACCATACATCTAGTCTCCCAACATGAGCTACTAGCTACAAGAGTGCACATGTAACACCCGTGTTTTCCCCAGCTTGTAATTAATCATAATTAGTGATTACCATGCAATGGCATGTAAATATTGTGAATGTATTTATGCTTAATTGAAAATGCAAATAGTTGACTATGGGGTGAAGTCTTGAGTACTGGATGTGATACCACTATAGGAAAGAGTGAGGAAGCCTAGAGAGGGGGCTCATTATGCTGAAATAATCAAAGCCTCCTTGTTGAGATATTATTTTGGAAATATTCAAACTATTTCCTTAGCCTTGATCCCAAGGAAAATTAGTTAATGTGAAGGGGAGGTAGTTGAACAACCAACCACCCCCATGAATACAAGTATGGGAAATTTGGCTAGGACAACAGAATCTTCCAACCAGAGATAAGAAAAAGTACAAATTCTTCACCTAGTTTGACCCCACGAGTTACATGTGAAAGAAGGAATAGGACATGTCAAGAAGATTCCATGGGGGGGCATGCAAGAGAGAAAAAGGAAAAGGGGTTCTGGTTTGAGGGGGGAGATACCCAACCTGAGTAGGGAGGTCGTGAGCTTGATGCGGGAGAGCATCTGATAAACCTCAACGAAGGTGTAGGTTAGGTGGATGTGAGTAAACCCTTACCAAGTGTGGTGTGAAGGAGATTAACCTTCACATACAAAAATCCCGTAGAACCTAATAGATATTTTCCTTGGTGATATCATGGCTTGGCATGGGGGTGGCATGCTACTGAAGTTACATATCATGAAAATCCTATGGTTAGGTGGAAAGGAGAACACCTACAGTCAGTTGGATGGTCACAACTTGTAAAAGATAAGTATTTATTTATTCTCTGTAATTAAATTGAAATGTAGGGATAGATACTTGCACTGGTGCCTGCAATTGTATGTGTAGTGTATATCTGAACAAGAGGATATTGCATCCTACCTCGGTTGTATAAACGAAATTCCCCTGTGAATGTAATCGTGAATATAACTACATGTTTGTACCTCTTGTGCGTGTGGTAGGACATTTTGCTACAGTATGATGCTTGAGAAAAGAAAATGGGCTTAAAGAAATAAGAGTGAATAATACTTCCTGAGAGGAAAGAAATAATGCAATAATGGCATGTTTAAATCCTGACAAGGTCAATAAACCTTAGATACCCTGAAGAGTCCAAGTCCCGAGTTAGATTGTAACCTTAAGGAAAGCCATAATGGGTTAAGGAGCATTAAACCTCGTATAAACCCCCATGTTGAAATGGACGGGTTCTAGAATGAAAATCCTCATAGATATAAGAAAATAATTCCTTACACAGGTTATAGAGTAAGGGTTCAGAGCCCTTGAAGGCCTGGTGAAACCATGAGAAAGAAATTGGAAGAATCCTTGAATAGTTAAGTCCAGATTCAGACTACTATCTTGGAGAAAACGTGTGTTTTCAGCCTGAAGAAATCAAAGTTGTTGAATTGACGTAGTGATTAGGTCTTGGCCCTTCATCGAAAGGAGTAGTAATTGGATCACCTTGGAGCAAGGTTGAAAAGAGACTCCGATGGAAAGAGATCTGAGATATTGTGAGCCATTGGATCCATCAGTGAACAATACTAGCGAATTATGGATCATTGAAATTAGCGTTAATTCTGTCGGAGGTCAAACCATTGGAGTGATAGGTGTGAATCTATGTTGGGACCTTGACAGGGAAGGGTTCTGAGCCAACGATAATCATTGATCTATCGGAGGGTTGAAAGGTGGAATCCCAACCATTGATATTGGGTGCAAGGAATACAGTTCCAACCCTCGATTCCATACCTTATCATATAAGCATGATGAGAGAGAGGATTACATCGACATGTTGTGTCTTGCCAGCATGAAAACCAACGTGTCCCAGAGGATGATAGGTGTCGATGCCTGGTTTGGAAAAAGGAATAGGATGAGACCTATTGGGATTAGAACTTTTGGAGGTCACCCTTAATTGTCGACCATTGGATTTGAGGGTGGACAGATCTCAACCGTTGATCCATCAAAGAGTGGCTTCGGGAGATCTGGGCCATCATATCCATTGCTGCGAGGGTCATCAGAGTAGGATGGTCAGAATATATTTGGACGTTGAAGTAGAGAAGCCCAAACGAGGAGAACACCGAAAGATGATATGAACCGTATATCGATAAGAGGGGAAGATCCGACCTTTGTCGTTGATTTGGCATAATGAGAAGACTTGGACTGCCGATCCATTGGTATATGTGTGCCATTGGAGTTCGATGGTTAGAGTGACCTTGTATGCCCGAGTTGGAGGCACTCTGATGGAGGAAAATCTAAGAGGTAATATAGATTGTCGATCAAAGAATGGACGTGGTGTGATTTCAATCATTGATTCACCGTGGGACCTACCAGTCCCCTTAGTGAGTATTGGAAAGGGATGTGACGAATGGATGACGAAGGTGCCAATAGGGTATATAGAATTTCATAGGGAGAACATGTTTCAATACCCAATTGGATAAGACAAGTACTCGATGATGATGTGTAAGCCACAAAGTATCCCTATGTGTCAATTGGTGATTGCGCTATGTGTCATGACAATTTGGAATTTGGAGAAGTGGTTTGTAATGCATTATAAGTGCCATGTGTCACACTAGGTGGTGGGTATATGGTGACATCCATGGTCGATGTGGAAGATGAGTGGAAAGATCTAGACCATCCATTGGAGGGGTAATGGTCAGAGGGAGTTATAGTCCCGGAAGGAATGCACTCCGATGGGAGGAACTCTGAGGGAGACTTAGAACCGTCGATTTAATTGGGATAAACCTTGACCATCGGATCCAAAGAAACTGAAATTATATGGGAGGAACTCTGAGGATTGATATGTATCGTTGATTGGAGAAGGGATGCAATGTAATGAAAGTCGTAGATCCCTTGAAGGTGAGACCTGGACCATTGATGAAACACACATCATCATCGAGATTTGAGAGTTGGTGAAGTGAAAGTGAGACCAGAGAAATGCCGACAATGAAGGTCAAAGTTCACAAGAGTCGTTGATTGATGAGTGAGCGCAACATAATGAAAACTGTCAATATGTCATAGGTTCCACATGGCCATGCTAGTAGAAGTTAATGGGGTGATGATTTCATGTTGACATGGTATTCCAACAGGGAAACCAACATGATTTTTGGGGTGACAGGTGTCACTAGTGGCTTAGATAAGGAACACGTGTTCCCCACAGGGGTCCAAAAACCCTTAGATCAACGTTTGCAATATAGTTGATTAGATCTAGATGTAGGGAAATCTCGGTCATACGTCGGAGGAAGTCATATTAACCAAGAGGCTGGGATGGAGGCAAATTTCATTGATAATGAGATGTCATGGTTAATGACAACGATTGATCAACGATCTGTCACGATACAATCATGACCATAGATTAGATGTGGATCCCACTGGTTTCCTTAATAAGAGGTTGGATACGAGAATTAATCCTCATTCTAGTTAGGATCGCTAATACAATTAGAACCAAAGGATGCTCGCCCTAAGGGCTGCTGGATCTGGTGTAGTCCTAATACGGGGCCGTCGTCGAGACTTTTAGTGTTGGGATGTTGGTGATAACTCCCATGCTAGTTGGGATCACTATCTCATCTAGAATCATCGAATGAGGGGACTGAGGACTGTCAGATCAAGGAAAGGTTTGTTTAAATGAACGTCGTCAAAAATTCTAGTGGAGTTATTTGCTACCCATGAGGATTAATTCCCGACAATGATTGTGAGGTCCCATGGAGTTAGAACCATGAATCAAATATCCAAGTGGTAAGCGCCACGTCAGAGATACATATGTGTCATGTTGGAATGTGCAGAGGTCAGAAAACTATGTGGGTGCCACGTGGCGGTGATGTGGTGTTGGGCCAATAAGGGCCAAGAAGCTTTTGGAAGTCATAAATTCCAATATAAAGGCCGACTTTGAGCAAAATTACAGTCGTTGGAAAGTTCATGATGAGAAGAAGATGATGGTGCCCTCGAGAAGAGATTTTGACATGATTGAAGACAAGTGAAATTTTACTACCCCATCCCTTAAAAGGTACTTAGGGGGTTGCGTGTGTTACAACATATAACATCTACTGATGTAATTTTGTCATAAATGAATAAGATTACTTGCTTTTTTCATGGGAAAAAAATAGTGGTTATGTGTCATCTCAAAGAAGCCCATGCATGTGGTGGTTACATGTTATGTCAAGGAAGCATTTGAATCTAGTTTAGGTTTAAGTCTCATGGAAGATCCATGCATGTAGTGTAGGTGTCAAGTTCATGGAAGGTACATGCATGCCATATAGGTTTAAATATTAAAAAAAAAACTATATCTACACATAAAATAATAATTTTAAATTTTGGGATTAATTTTTAGAGGGTAGGAAAGGTCATGTTCCATATTCAATACAAAAAAATTATACACATCTCTCACACAAAAAATTTCATCATGTCATCCCATGGCCCCTCATGTTATCCTTGTCATCTTGTTCGATTTTACATAATTTACTAAGATCTTACCAAAATCATTACAAATCTTATTTTTGGAAATACAAATCACATGTTTTTGACATCATTTATTCATTTGTTAGTAGTGTTTTAGCCTTGAGACTTAGCTAGGAATTTTACATAGTTATACATAATTTTTCTCATTTTCATCATTTTACAAACAATAAGATTTTTTTTTTGATCACCCTTATTTTTTCATCGTTATAAAAATAACCTCTACCACACATCACACATTCATATATACACACATTAGTCCATGCCAAAAGTACAATACATTATCATATCCAAACCCACTAGGTGCTACTTACATCACATTAATCAATCCCAACAAATTGTGAAACATGCACCACATAGACCTACACTTATGCCACATAAACCATGAAGTGCACCACATGTGAAACATAGACCAACATCTGTTATACATGAGCAACATAGATCAACACTTATTGTTGCATGCACTATATAGATCAAAACTTGCATTGCGTCCACCACATAGATCAATATGCATGGGGTAGTCATACTTGTCTATGCACCATTATTCAATGTAGGCAAGGAGGTGAAAAATATTCTTATCGATGATTAACCTTTATGATTTTTTCACATAAAACAATTAAACGTTAACAATCAATTAAAAATTATTTATTATGTAAAGTTGAATGGTTAAAAAGGCAGGGCATGACATCATTATTAAGTGTTTTCAACATCCTAAATGAAATGATTCATGGATGAAATCTTTGGAATAAAGAGACATATATGTGTCTTTGTATTAAGGATTATATGCTCTTTATTTCCCTATAGTTAGACACAAGGCCAAAATAAGAAAAATGATGCAACTTCCTTTCTTTTACACTGATGTAGCAAATTATCATATTCTTTAGAAGGAATTTCCAATATTGTGTTTGTAAAAAACATTTTGAATGTGACATTTAATATTCCTAGTAAAATACCAACTTTACCACTATGATATTCTTTTACAAGAAATTTCCAATATTATACTTGTGAAAAGAAACTTTGATTGTGACATTTAATATGCCTAGTAAAAAAACCAAACCATAACTAAGAATCCCTTACAAAATTTAACAAATATCAAACCAAGTAAACCTTCTTTTTCACAATCTCTTTTGAAGGGAACACTAACAATGTCTTCCTACACATGGAAATCACTCATCCATTAAGAATGCCCATAAATATGCCATTAAGACTTTAAATATGCTTCAAATTTCAAAGTGTTAATTCATTAATAATGTGTGAAGCATTTAAAGATAATTCAATTTTAAAATGAAAAAAAAATAAAATCTAATTGTAGTGGGTATTAAAACAATGATTTTGTTTTTTCTTGAACTATTGAGGGAAGAGATTGTAGTGATGTACAAAACAATGAAAATGTAATGTAAATATAATGTAAAGAAAAAAAAAAAGCACATTAATGATAAGGAGTACTAATAAATTGGAGTGGAATTTAAACTCGATAATGCTCAAACTATTTAAAATGGATAACTACTTGAAAAATGACAAAGCTCAAGGAAAGTTACTACAATTGTCACAATATCAACACACTAATACCAATTGGTTGCTACAATTGTCACAATGTCAACACACTAATACCAATTGGTTGAAGCTGTATGCACCACCTTACCTCTCTAATCGATAATTCCCAAATGTAACTAAAATATAACAACTATAAACATCAACAATGAAGCACGAGAGAAAATATGACTGTATTAGAATTTCAACCATATTCAAGAGAGGGTGTTCTCTACTACTATGCCAAATTCACTCGAGATATAATGATGATTCTTATGTTAAGACTCCACCTTTATTTATAATTATACGACCTTACCACATATGCCACCCTAACCCTAATTAAAAACACAAAGTTGGTTTCATTAATGCTCAAAACATTATCTCATAATTAAGAAACACCTAACCCCACATGGTTGACTTTATTGACGTCTTAGGATTCATTATATAAT
>JASDQU010026472.1:8425-29807 GCA_032191745.1 Picea mariana
GATCTTTTTCACACATTTGACTTACACTTAGAAGATTATGTTTCATATCTTCCACTAGTAGAACATTTTCTTCCTTGGTATTCTTGTTTCTAATTCTGACTATGCCTCTTCCAATGATTCTAGCTTAGTCATCGTTTCCAAAAGAGATTGATCCATCTCTTTCCTTTCTCAATGTTAGAAACATGTCCTCATCACCTGTCATGTGCTTTGAGCAGCCACTGTCAACATAACAACCATGTTTCTTGTGTTTATCTTGTAGAGTCAGTGTGCATTCTTAATTGTTATATTGATTCTTCTTTCTTATCCATATGCTCTCTTGAGGTTCATGTCTGTGACTATTGTTATTCTGTCGCGATTCTCTAGGAGGGACTGTCATTATAAAATCTTTGGCCATGTGTCCAAAAAATTTTCACTTGTAGCATTCCCCTTCAATTCTCAAGGATTCAAACCCATTGTATCTTCTTCTTTGTGTTTCACTAGGCCTTCTTGGATAACCATTTTGTGCATGACTTTCAAAGTTGTTTATGTTTCTTCTATTTGTTCTGCAATTTACAGGTTTATGTCCAAAATGATTACATGCATAAAATAAACCAAAAAATATAGTTTGATACATGGAAGTTGATGATATTATGAAAGGAGTCACTCTTATTAATCCTTCTTCTTCTTCTTGAGGTCTGCTTGTTTCTAATTGTCACTGATTCTGAAATCTGAATCTTCTGGGTGGAGGAGTGTCCCTGTGATCTTCCTTGTAAAACTTCTTATCTCCTCTAATTTTTTTTGCATAGCTTCTTGGACAAGTTTCTTGATCTGTTGTTTTGGAGCTTGATCACTTTTCTGTCTGATTGTATCCAAGTTTGGATTTGTCATGATTTGGCCTTTGACTACTGATAATATTTTCCAAAACTTTTGAGTTCTTCTGCATGTTTTTCTTTTAAAGATCTTTTCTGAATGTGACAATCTTGTTATAATTGGTAGCTTCGAGGTACTTCTGCATAGGAAATTCCCAACATGCGGAAGTGACTAAGCACATTTATTCCTAGTGACTTTACAATGTGTTTTTATAAAGTAACTTTATAAAGTGATTTTGTGAAGTTGGGTCTTTTAATTTTTAAATGTAAAAGCGACTTTATAATGTTATGGGTCACTTTAGTGACTTAAGTGACCTTAACGGATGATTAAGTCGTGACCGTTGATCTCAAGCGAAAGTGAAGAGTCACTCAAGGGAGATCAAGGGTTAGAAGAGTTACATTTCGAAATTGCTTAAAGGCAGCTCATGAGGGAGAGAGAGGGCACACATCTTGAGGAGAGCTCGGAGGGAAGGTGAAGGGTCGCATTTTCCAAGAGAGGTTTCTTAGCTTGGAGGGAAGGGAAACATCAAGGGAGATGGGCATGCATCCCTAGGAGTGGGATTGGAATGCATCTCTAGAGATATTGTAGCATTAAATAATGTTCGTACAACTGCTACAGGAAGGGTCGTACAGTATTGAATCTTGTCTGTACATCAAGAGAAAGGCACAAAATTCAAGGCAACAAACTTTGTTACAATTTGGCATGAAATCCAAGACAGTTTTGTTGGAGTATTCCATACAACAGGGGATTGTACTATACAGTAGCTCCCTGGCACAATTTTCTAGGCATTTTGTGGTTGTTTGCTAACTGTACTGGGATGTACAGGCCGTACAACCAAGGAATTATGTTCATAACATAGTTTCGCATTGTTTTCTAGAGGGATATTGTGTTGGAGAGTGAGATAAGTCTGTGTATTTCATGCTGATATAATTGTTGTTGTAAATCTCTGATTTTCCCTAGAGTTGAATAAGAAATTACTCCTTAAACTGTCATTTCTTTTCTATGTATTCTTCAAGGGGCATTGCCCAGAATTTATGGTGCCAAATGTGTGATTTTTTCTATTGTTATGAATTATTTCCATTGTTGGTTTAGGTTCAGATCTACGTAATTCAATTTTTCTGCTCATTAAGTACAGGTCAAAATTGGGTTTAATACTTTATTGTTGAAACTTAATAGGAGGTTGAAATATGAGTTTGACATAGTGAGTTTCTGAGCTATATTTTCAACATGGTATCAAATCTAGGGATCTGAAGTTCAGTGGGAAGCTATGGCACTTGGGACAGCAAGTGATTTGCTGGGGCATTTTCTTGGAAGAAGGGAGAAATAAGAGGTTCTTTGTCAGATGGACAAATATGAATTCCAGACCTAGATATGAAAATAGCTTGAAGGGGATATCCAACTACCTGCAGTGGAAGGTTTGAATCAAAAGGGTTCTCTAGAAGAACTAGTTGTGGTCGTTTGTGAATACCATCGTGCTAGTACCTCTATAGCATCCCATGAAGTGAAGGAATCTTAGACTCAAATTTGGTGTGGATAGCACTCAAAGGATTCACCAAGGAGTGGGAGGTTTTCTTGAAGTGTGTGGTGGGGAGAGAGAATCTCCCTGATTGGAGCAAATTGCAGGATGAATTTACATAGGAGGAGATCCAGGAGGGGTCTCAGGAGAGGGCATTGGATGGTGTAGATGACGAGAACATTACTCTTTTGGGAAATAGAAATGAGAAGAATAAGGAAATGAGAAAGGTGAGATTCTTTGCATGTCACAAGACTGGCCACTACGCTAGTCAGTGTCTGAACTAGAACAAGAAAAAATCGAAACCAGAGGTGTCAGCATCAACAAATATTGCATATTTTGTTGAGAGACATGAGAGGGAGTTTTCTCTCATAACTGGTCCCTTCAGCAGTGGTTTCATAGTGTTTGAGGACATTGAAGTGTGGTTCGTGGATAGTGGATCTTCCTGGAATATGACAAGGATGTGGTAAGTGTTCTTGAGTCTTTAATAAATAGACTCAGACTGTTGTGTGGGTGTTGGTACCGGACCACAACTTGCAGTGAAAGGGGTTGGAAGTGTTAGATTCTAGCTAGAGTCGGGAGGCTTTCTAGAGGTTGTCGGAGTATTGTTTGTTCCAGAGATGATGGTTAACTTACTCTCAATGTCATCTCTGGAGGTTGATGGATTTGGAGTGGCATTCTACTGTGGTCGGGTATTTCTATATCCAAAGGGAGGTACTCCAGACACAACAGTGATGTTTGGTGTTGGGTATGAGAGGTTTTATAGGTTGTTGGGTCGACCTGTTTTGGGGTCCAGTGGATTTATGGATTCAGATTCTATGTCAGAGAGTGGGCAGGTTTCACGGGAGAGAGAGTTTATATCAATTACTCGGTCCTCTTCCCAGAATCTCAAAGGAATCAGTAGGCTTGAGTGGACACAGATGGATGCTCAAGAGAGTGTGTAGTCTCCTAGGAGGATGTCTTCAGTTTGTCGAAAAATAGAGGTAGCAACAGAGGCTTCCATTGCAGTGGGAGTAGTGGCTTCTTGTTCAGAGGGAGCAAAGACTTTTAACATAGGAAGAGAAACTATGTTAGTTGATGAGTTGGATATGAATTCATGTGGTGATACCAGAAGTACCTCTCTTGCTAAGAGGTAGTGGTAGAATTGGTATCTCAGAGGTACTTCTACATAGGCAATTCCCAACATGCGAAAGTGATCGAGCACATTTCTCCCTAGTGGATTTATAATGTGTTTTTATGAAGTAACTTTATAAAGTTCGGTCTTTTAAATTTTAAATGTAAAAGTGACTTTATGATGTCATGGGTCACTTTAGTGACTTAAGTGTCACTTTAGTGACTTAAGTGACCTCAACGGATGATTAAGTCGTCATCGTTGATCTCAAGGGAATGTGAAGATTCACTCAAGGGAGATCAAGGGTTAGAAGAGTTACATTTAGAAATTTCTTAAAGGAAGCTCATGAGGGAGAGAGAGGGTGCACATCTTGAGGAGAGATTAGAGGGAAGGTGAAGGGTCACATTTTCCAAGAGCGGTTTCCTATCTTGGAGGGAAGGGCAGCAGCAAGGGAGATTGGTATGCATCCTTAGGAGGGGGATTAGCATGCATCCCTAGAGATATTGCAACATTAAATACTATGCGTACAGCTGCTACAGGAAGGGTCGTACAATAGTGAATGTTGTATGTACAAAAAAAGAAAGACATGGAATTCGAGGCAGCCAACTTTGTTACAGTTTGGCATGAATTCCAAGACATTTTTGCTAGAGTATTCCATACAAGAGGGGAATGTACTGTACAACATCTCCCTAGCATGATTTTCTAGGCGTTTTGTGGTTGTTTGTTGATTGTACTGGGCCATACAAGCCATACATCCAAGGTATTATGTTCATAACACAGTTTGGCACTGTTTTCTAGAGGGATATTGTGATGGAGAGTGAGATAAGTCTGTGTATTTCATGCTGATATAATTGTTGTTGTAAATCTTTGATTTTCCCTAGAGATGAATAAGAAATTACTCCTTAAGTTGTCATTTCTTTTCTATGTATTCTTCAAAGGGCATTGCCCATAATTTATGGTGCCAAATGTGTGATTTTGTTTGTTGTTATGAATTATTTTCGTTGTTGATTGAGTTTCAAATCTATGTCATTCAATGTTTATGCTCATTAAGTACAATTCATAATTGGGTTCAATACTTTATTGTTGAAACTTAATAGGATGTTGAAATCTGAGTTTCATATATTGAGTTTATGAGATATATTTTCAACAAATCTTTGCTTCCAAATTTCCAATGATCCTGTCTCTTTATTCTAACCATTATTTGAGTGCTTCTTCAATTATTTTGTCTTCTTCAACTTGAATTTTTAATTTGGTGATCATTTTTTCTACTTCTTCAGAGTTGGAACTTTGAGATTCCTCTTTTCTTTTTAGTTCTGTCTGTAGTGACTTGTTTTTCTTCTTTTCCCTTTATATAACTTATATGGAGCTCATCAATTCTTCTCTATAGTCAACTTTTTCCTCTTCGTATTCTTCTTCGGTTCCTTCTTCATCGAAGTCTTCTATTGCTATGAATAGAACCATTTCTATCTCACTTCCACTTTCTTCATCTTCGTCTAATGAGGTGATATCTTCTTTTGTGCAAAATATTTTCTTGAAGAAATTTTGTTTGGTTTTATTGTTTTTTTACATTTGTTTTCTATTTGAATCATATTCTTCATTTCTTTTATTTTTCTTATGGAGACATTTGTTAGAAAAATGACCAATAATGTCACAATTAAAACAAATCAATGGAATCTTACCTCTATATTTGACGTCGGTTCCCTTTTTCAGTCTTCTGACAAAGTTGGCTACTTCTTCATTGTCTTATGAGATGTCATTGTTGCTGCTATCTTCTTTTACCTTTTTCTTTCCCTTTTTCTTTCCCTTTTTCTTTCACTTCTTAGATGCTTTAAATGTTGCTTCTTTTGTAACTGGATTCTCCTATTCAGTTCTCATTTCCTAGGCTATGAAAATTCCATGTAGTTCATCCATGATTATTGAATCCATATTTGTTCTTTATTCTAGTGATGAGATCTTAGGATCAAATCTCATTGGAAGAGATCTTAGTAAATTTTGAACAATTATAGATTCATCAACTTCTCTTCCCACCCCTTTGATTGCATTCACTGTTTCATCAACTTATAAGAAGTAAGCTGCAATATTCTCATATTCCTTCATCTTTAGCTATTCAAATTGACCTCTGTAAGTTTGAAGCTTTGCTTCTTTGACTTTTGCATCTCCTTCATAAACATTCTCAAGTTTGTCCCAAATTTCCTTTGCAGAGTTGCAATACATAAATTTTACATATATTGAATCACCAAGACCATTCAGAAGTGCATTTTTGGCTTCTGAATTATTTAGATTGAGTTTCCTTCCATTGTGATTTGTTGGCGGAACTATTGGTTCTTTATATCCATCTACAACTAATTGAAAAACCTTAAATCTATGTGCTTGTACATATAGTTTCATCCTTCTTCTCCAGAATGCATAGTTCTATATGCCAAACTATGGTATTCCATTTTTATACATATTGTTTCTCTCCATGATCTACATTTTAGTGGTTAAACTAATTTATGAAGGAACCTTCTCTGATACCAATTGTTGGATTACTGAGAGGGGGGGTGAATCAGTAATAAATCTTTTTAATCCTTTTAACCATAATATGTAAGTGTTATTTATCTTTATGATCAATATACCATTATCATTCAACAAATGAAGAGTAAATAAACCATGAACAATGAAAAATCATACACATACACAATACACCAGTATTTTTCACGTGGAAACCCAATGCGAGAGAAAACCACATAATGATTTTTCTTATATGTCTTTAAGAATTACATTCATTGGAAGAAGCAACTTCCTTTTTTCTCCAACTACAACTGGAAGGAGGCTCTGATCCCCTATATTTTCAAGCTACAACATGAGGGAATCTCCAACTCCCCAATTCTCTGGATACAACCAGAAGATGGCTACAATCCCCTATGTTCTTCGGCTACAACTGAAAGGTGGCTACAACCACTTATCCTTACCCCGTCATGTCACCCTAAAATATAAGTGTCAAATGTTGAAACCACTGCCACAATGTCACTGTGAGATATACCATTGTAAACCTATACCAACATGTGCCACTAACCTGTAACCAACCTGTACATGTACTCAACCTATACCAAAAAAACCCAACAAGTACGTGACTTGTGTATGTTGCATCTCACGTATGTATGTGCCTTGTATATACTGCAGCTTGCATATGTACGCAGCCTATCTATACTGCAGCTTGCATACATCATCTCAAAGCTAGGGTTTTCACCTTTTCTAAAAATTCAAACAATTTTTTACCTCTATCACATCAACCTGCAACCTGTCACTGTGTCTTATCCATAGTTGTGCCATGTGAATACATCATCTTACATATCCTTTAACCAAGTGCATCTATATCTCTCTTAGTCATGTGCCATACATCTTTGTCTAATCATAAACAAGTGTAATAACCCTCACATGGAATAGACATCAAACCCTCACTGATATAAAACCTCACACTATACCAATAACTTCACAACCACTTCATAGCCAAAACATTATCAACCATGTACCACAAAAACCCTCAACCATATTCCAAGAAATACAATATGTGCCTCAACGCTAACAAGATGTACCAATAATAAATATCAAATATACCAACACTTTATTTCTATAGATATGTCTTATACAGTAAGTGCCATATAGCCAATAACCTCTCTAGGGAAAATCCTCAAACCCCCATAACCATATCTCATGTAAAAACAATATCCAATTACACACAAAAATAAGACATACCTTTTGAACCTGTAGATAGATTTGGTGTATGTGATCACTGTAGACCTCCTTGGGAGCTTGTTTTCAGACTCTAGAGACCTGACATCTTCATCTCCTCAAGTTCTCATGGATTTTACCAACTGTTTGCGCCCTATTATACTACCAGCCCGCATACATACGCACCCTTCTCCATTGCAACCCACGTACACCTTAAAAACTAGGGTTTTTTTAGTATTTCTGCAATTCCAAAACTTTTGTCATCAAACCCTCATGCTACCTTAGACTTGCGTAACTTCAAATGTATCAATGAGTACCTGCAATAAACCTTACACAATAATATATATTCAATGTGCTCAAATAGGTGCTAATAGGAGAGCCTTTCTCTCTTATTTATACTTCCATGTAGCTTCCTTAAGGGGTTACCTTCTAACCAACTTAATCTAACCTCCTTATTTTAGGGCAAACCCACTTCTAACCACTTGTCCATTTATAACCACTTTATCCACAAATAGTAAACTCTCCACTTCTAGTTGCAACTAATTTATTTTTAATTATTTTCTTATTGCAACAAATTTATTCATGATTAACTCCTAGTTTCACCCACTTGACTAGTCAACTTCTTCTAGAAGCTTCTAGAATAATTTGACTTCTTTGACCTTCTAGATAACTCATGAGGGTTCTCCAACTTCACAAGGCCATAAATCTCTAGCCGTGAGGAGTTATGTGACATTCCACATATCACCGAAAATGGCATGACATGTACTATTCATCTAGAATAGTCTTACATGTAAATATATTGATTTTCATACCATTATACATCAAACAAACTTAACTCCCTTAACCATATTGTTGGGGCTACCAGAATTTTTCTACTAGACTTGCTTCAATGGTTGTCATGAATTTTGTTTGCTTTCTATTGATTATTTTTTGAAATTTGTTTATTGACATTTCATATGTCATTTTAGTGATTGTTTGACACTGTGTTCCTTAAAATGAAGGCACTAATAATGAGTTATGTTTGTTGACACCAATTTACTCATTATTAAATTTTTGATTATGAAAAACAAAATATGATGCAACAATCGAAAAAGAGTCTATCAAATTATGACTATAGTTTTGAATACAACAAATGAATATTATAATTACTACAATTTTTGAATTTGACCAATCTAAAAAAGTTGCAAATTTTAAAAAAATTAGATTGACACCGTTTGTCTGCCTTAATTTTTATTTAAAAGTAAAATCTAAAAGTACCCTTTTGAAGAGGATAGTGAAAGGTTCCATAATATAAATTTTCCATAATTTTTGACTATGTATTATTGTAGATATTATTTTTCATTTTACTGAATCATTATGTCATCTAAAAATAATATGCAAACATTTTTTTATAAAATTAACAAAAGTTACTAGAAAATAATTAAATTGTATCAAAAGAAAGTAGATTCAATTCTGAAAATGTTAGTACTAGTATTGAAACCAGACTCACAATATTTTAAGGATTCCGCTCATCCCCAAGTTGGATTAAGTTGAAGTGAACACATACTTTCTGAAAAGTTCCATAGTTACAGGTTTCCAACCAAACTAATGGTTCGGTTGAAAGTTAGTATTTTTCGGCTGAAAGTTAATTTTAATGGAAAATTGTTGGTAGATTTAAAATTTGTGTTATATTTTTCAACGGTACCATTAGATTTAACTTTTGCCCGAAAAAATAGTTCTACCGAAAACTATTTTGGCCAAAAAATTGAAGAGTTCGGCTGAAAACATGCCATTGACAATTTTCGAGACCTGATTCTCACGAAAGTGTTTCCCAGGTTCGTGATTTTACCCATGTGTGAATCTACTTGTGAATGACTTCTTGAGGTGTATATATATTTTTTCTAGATAACCTATTTCTTTAATTTTAGGGATTCTTGACTTTCTTATTACAACCACTTTACCCTTTCATTAGTTGACTTGTAACCAACTAGGGGTTTCTTAACCATTATTTGGGGCTTCTAACTTCACAAGGCCATAACTCCTCAAGCGTGAGGAACCACATGGTGTACCACCTATCACTGGAAAAAAAAATGATGACGAATATCCATCCATGGGTGGGTTACCTGCATTTACAGTGTTCTTCATGACCCTTTTCCTTGATCAAATTCGGGTTCCATAACTATAGATTTGGGGCTACCAGACTTCTTCAAGGGTTGACATCAATGACAACCAATATTTCTAGATAGTTGCAAGCTTGATGTGAAAGAGAACAAGGAGCTTAGGAGACAATGTGTGAATCATCTCTATGTGCCAAGCACAGGAGTGTCTGGGAAGGATTTGTTAGCTATGACTGATCTACTTTGTCTAAAAGTACTCAGAGAAAGAATCCACTTGTGATATCAGAGTTCACAGTGGAAGCAGGGTACATTGCAAAGAAATTGATGATCGAATAAAGAATCTTATTTCACTTGAAAGTGCCACCGAATGAAAATAGACTTCCATTGGGAATGGCCTTGAGTGGGAAATTTATGACTTCACAAAGAATTGTTGTAATATTCCAGATATAAAAAGTATGCAGGACATAAATAAAATACTAGAAATGGAAAATGAACCAAAAAAAACCAAAACACCACAATAATACCAACATGATATTAGTATAACACCAGAATGGTTCCCAAGTGGAATCTTCTCGGGTTGTATCTTTCCACTAGAATAACACTTCCTTGATGGTTCGATGACGCAGGCGATGCTCACGCTGGTCCATAACTACTTGTGGTTGTAGCCAAATGGAGCTTTCTTCGTCCAACCCGGGAAGGTTGGTTTGAGTTTTTCACTTAGATCCAATCACCTTCTTTAAGCAGGAAACATGAAAAACTGGATGTAGCTTAGAATGACTGGGCAAAGATAACTGATAGGCCTCTTGTCCCACACGCTTGAGAACCGTATAGGGACCATAAAATTTGGGCATTGGTTTCTAGAAATGGTCAGCCTTGAGGGAATTTTTCTTGTAAGGTTGAAATCGAAGATACACCTAATCCCCTTCTACAAATTAACGTTCATAGCGACCTTGATTTGTTTGTTGCCTTATGTGATTCTGGGCCATGACCAGATTCTCTTTGAGGGTACAGAGAATAGCTTCTCCAACTATAAGTGTTTGATCAACCACCTGGACCTTCGAGACACCTGAAAAATATGAGAGAAATGAAGGTGGATTTTGTCCATATGTTGCTTCAAAAGGAGTCATGTGGGTATTTGTATGGTATGAATTTTTGTACCACCATTCAGCTAGTGGTAACCATGGAGCCCACTGATTTTTCTTTTCCGAGGAAAAACACCTCAAATATGTTTCCAAACACTTGTTGACAACTTCAATTTGGCCATCAGTATAGGGATGATAAGTTGTGTTGAGATGCAATTGGGTGCCTTGTAGCTTGAGTAGTTCTTGCCAAAAATTGCTGGTGAAAGTTGGGTCATGATAAAAAACAATAGAATGCGGCATGCTATGAAGATTGAAGACCTAATCCATGAAAAGTTGAGCCATAGTGGATGTTGTAAATGGGTGTTGAAGAGAACATAAATGAGCATACTTGGAAAGATGATCAACTACCACCATGATGACTGATTTATTGCTCGATTTAGGTAATCCTACAATTAAATCCATAGAGATATCTCGCCAAATAGAAGGTGGAATCGAAAGCAGTTGTAGTGTGCCAGGAGATTTGACTGTTTCTCCCTTGTTGTGTTGACACGCATCACATTCAGCCACAAAATTACGAACGTCATGTTTCATACCATCCCAGAAAAAAGAACGTTTGACCCTATCATAGGTTTTGGTAAACCTGGAGTGCCCAGATGTGGGTGTAGCATGAAACTCGAAAAGTATCATGGATTTAAGTTTTGACTGTTTACTTAAATACAAATGACCTTTGTATCGCAACTCCTCATAGAGACAGGAGTACCCTGGGGAAAATGGAGAATTGGACTGCAATTGTTGTATCAGATGCGAACTTTTGGGATCGTGTAGCCATTCCTGGTGAATGGCTTGGAGCCAATCTGATACAATGAAGGAGAGAGAAAAAAGGGACCCTTCATCTTCATATTTTCGGGAAAGTGCATCCGCAATCACATTGTCTTTTCTTTTCTTGTAAATGATCTCATAATCATATCCAAAGAGTTTAGTCACCCATTTTTGTTTCTCTGGGGAGGAAATTCGTTATTCTAGAAAATACTTGAGGCTTTGATGATCTGTCTTAATTTGGAAGCGTTGCCCCAATAGATAAGGGTGCCAAAGATCAACGACATGCAGAATAGCCAACATTTCCTTTTCATAGATTGATTTGCCCAAGTTCCGTTTAGAAAGTTGTTCGTTGGTAAAGGCCAAAGGTCAACCCTCTTGCATAAGGACAATGCCAATTCCTTTCCTGGAAGCATCACATTCTAAGACAAAGGTATTTGTGAAATCAAGAAGGGCCAGGACTCGAGTGTTGTACATGGCCATATTCAAGGTTTGAAAAGCCTGAGCAACTGCTGGAGTCCAAGTGAAAGAATTATTTTTAAGGAGTGCAATGAGAGGTGTCGTAATCTTTCCATAATTCTTAACAAACTTGCAATAATAACCTGTTAAGCCTAGAAATCCATGTAAGATTTTGAGAGTCTTTGGGTGAGGCCAGTCTTGCATAGCTTCAATATTTTTAGGATCCACCCTGACGCTTTCCTTGCCAACAAGATGACCCAAGTACTCGACTTCAGAGGTGCCAAAAGCACATTTATATTGTTTTAGGAAAAATTGGTGCTAAGAGAGTAGATGGAGAACTCGATCCACATGAGCAAGATGGTCTGTCTAGGTTTTTCTATAGATGAGGATATCATCATAGAAAACTAATACAAAATGACAGAGAAAAGGACGAAAAACATGATTCATGAGGCTTTGGAAAGTGGAGGGAGGATTACACTAGACAAAGGGCATGACAAAAAACTCATAGTGGCCCTCATGAGTTCTAAATAAAGTCTTAGGAATGTCTACCTCTTTCATACGGATCTGGTGGTAGCCAGAACGAAGATCAAGTTTAGTAAAGAACTAGGCGCCACTCAATTCATCCAAGAGGTCATAGATGATAGGAATGAGAAATTTATCTTTAATGGTGAGTTTGTTGAGGGTGCGGAAGTTAGGATACATGTGCCAAGAACCTTCTTTCTTAAGGACCATGACCACTGGAGAAGAGTAGGGGCTCGTACTAGGGCAGATAACACATGCATTAAGCAGTTCTTAAACCATTTTCTCAATTTCATTTTTTTGGGAAAAGGGGTGATGATAGGGACGGATATTGGGAGGAAGGCTTCCTGGGACAAGGGGAATGGAATGATCATGAACACCACGGGAAGGAGGGAGTCCTTGAGGAGTGTAAAAAAACACTTTATGTTTAGAGAGGATGGATTGAAGGTCCTGCAGCACAGAGGGTGTCTCAGTTGCTTGTATGGCATGGAGTTGGGCAATAACACTAGAATGACCTTTTTTTAGCATGTTTTCCATGCAATGGGAACTAATGATATCAGGGGAACCGACGGTGATGCCTTGGAACTTATATTATTGGCCCTCCTGATCAAATTGCATGGTTAATTCTTTAAAATCCATGAGGATGGGACCCAAATTCCTTAGCCAGTCTGCACCCAACACAATGTCACAACCACCCATGTTGATTGCAAACATATGATATTTCAGGTGGTAGTCACCAATTTGGAGACACACATTTTCACAATGCCCTCCACATTTCATGGACCTGCCATTAGCAATCATGATTTGGAAATTATTGACTGCATGGATATAGCAATTAGTCTCTTGGGCAATGCGACGATGAATAAAATTATGGGTGCTTCCACTATCAACAAGAATGATGACCTTCATATGCTTGATGTAGCCAATTAGCTTGAGGGTTTGGGGAGTAGAGAAGCTAGTGAGAGCATTTAGGGAAATGACCGCATTGAATTAGGAAGGGTCTGAGGGAGGGGTTATTTATGTGGGTTCATGTGACATAGACACAAGGGCAGCTTCAACATCCTCTTCTGAAATAACCTTCGAGATGGCCATAAAAATATTGTGTTCCTTACACTTGTGTCCCAGAAAATATTTTTCGTCACAATTATAACAAAGGCCTTTGAGTTGGCGTTCAGCCATTTCGACCCTGGTCAAATTTTGGATCTTTAGTGGAGTAGAAGGAGGAGTGGGATTGACTGATTTAGTGAGAGGAATAAAGGAGGGTTTCCGGTTTTGAGAATAGACAACATGTTGTGCTTCCTTAGTTATTTTAGTAGCCTCCACCCAACTCTGAGGTCGAGCCATGAGAAAAAGGGCATGAATCTCATCCTTGAGGCCACTGATAAAACATTCTCAGAAAAAAACATCAGACATGCCCTCTATATGAAAATCCAGTCGTTGAAAAGTAGCTATAAAGTCTTCCATTGTGCCAGATTGTTTCAACTTTGTCAAACAACCTAGATGGTTGGTGTCAGTGTCAAAGCATTCATAAAGCTCTACCACAAAGTGTGTCCAAGCAATATACCCTTGACGGGAAGTTTTTTCTCCATTGCCACCATTACCATCGTTCTTTATCTAGATGGAGAACACCATACTAGAGTTTGGCCAAGTCATCTGTAATTTCGTACAAAGAGAAATAATGTTCCATTTGAGTTACCCAACCAGTGGGATCTGAGCCATCAAATTTGGTCACATCCACACACGGAAGGCGTAGGTCACGCTAAAAGTGATGGGGTGAAAAATTATGGGAATCAGAGGAAGTTTCATCTTTGGTATGCAAAGGTGGGTCAGATAAGGGGGGATCTGCAGGGATATGCAACTTGGTGTAGATCATCGAAGCAACAGATTCAAGCTGGGTAGTCATGTCCTATTTGAGGTCTGCTTTGAGTTCCTCGATTGAGGCGGCAATGGAGGAATGCATGTTTTTGTTGATGGTGTCAATATTGGAACTGAGTTGTCTCACTTCTTGTTGGGTCTTTGTGAAATTAGATTGCAAGGTATTGAAGCGATCTTCCAAGTCTTGGCTACGGGTATGGGCCATGATGACGAGGGAACCGAAAAGGGGTGGGTGGGGTCAAAAATTTGCTGAAAAATGATATGTATGACTGTGATAAGGGTGAAGAGATAAATCCAATGGAATAGGTCTCAAATAATGGTGCAACAAAATCCATGTTTTTTTTTTGTGTTTTTTTTTTGTTTACACCTGCGGAGTTATACTCTGGTCTGAACAATACTGTAGTGATGAAATGCCCAAATGCTTAACCAGGAAGAAATGTGTAGTGATTTGGAAACTCGAACACAGTTGTGCGACAATAGATCTTTTATGTTTTAATTTTTGTTCCAGTCCCCAAGGGTTAGGTATTCAAGGGTTCTACAGACAAGGTTTTGCCCTGTGTTATAGCTCTCTGATATACGTGTGGGGTCCAACAATAGTACTTGGCCCAATATCTCAGGGCACCAACTAAGGAGGCTAGACCATGCCCTTAGTTGTACTACCTGACTACCCAGGTACTAGAGAGTATCTTCCCGAGTGTTGTTCTCGGTGGCACTATAGTAGTCAGGAGGCCAATCAATTTATCTAAAGAGGGCTTCAAGAAATATAGGCCAATCTGTATACAGGTGTTGTCTGATGGGCTACCACTCGAAGGGGTACCAACAGGGGTTACAAGGGTGGCCAACAGATGTGCGCTTAAGTACCACTTGTATTTCCTGCGTGTATGAATCCCCCACCACGGTCTTATGCATGTAACAACAAATCTCTGTAGCTTAAAGACGATGGAATACGTCTCTACCCTAAAAACAATTAACCCATAATTTTTTTCCGAGGAAAGTGCTCTGATACCACTTGTAATATTCCATATATAAAAAGTATGTAGAACATAAATAAAATGCTAGAAATGGCATATGAACAACAATATAACCAGAACACCACAATAATACAAAAATGATACTAGTATAACACCAAAAAGAGCACTTCGATTACTGAGAGCAATGTTCACTTGCCTCTTCGAGGGGGAAACTTCCGGCAGAGCAAAGCTCTATTACAATAATATCCAAGACAAAAGTTCTCATACCCTCGACTCCTATTTATACTAAATATGTCTATCAAAAGAACCATCTAGAGGAAGATCTTTCTAGAAGCGGAAGCTTCTATCAGGTCTTCTTACATTCAACTTATTCTTCCTTATTTCTAGGCCTTATTAATATTGAGCTTTATTACATCGGAATATATTATTCTACCTAAGTGAGGAGTTAGGTCCCTAACAATTGTTAAATGAAGTGAACAGAACTATTTCCCAAAACTGGGAAATAAAATGGACAACTAGAAGTAATTGTAGGGATGTGGAATGATTGTGGTTAAGTTGATTCAAGGATGTGGTGGTAGTATAGTGATGGAATTTTGTGAGCTAACTCATTCCAAGTTGTTGGAATACTTCATAAAGGTAAAGTTTGGATATGATTGCCTAAGAGAAGTTGTTGCAAATAGAACACATTGGTCGGATTGCAGAATGGTTAAGTGGAACTTGGATGGAAAGTATTCAGACCAGGGAACAATAGTGCAGATGAATAGAATGGGAGAACACAAGGAAACAAAGATCTGAAGAAATTCAAAGACAATCAGCTACAACATAAATAAATGAGTGATTTGAAATAGAAATGCACTAGAGTGCATTGTGCATAAAATAAAGTTAGAATGCATATGTATTAGTAGGCTTGTTGACAGTGAATGATTGGTGCATATGGATGTGCATTTGTGCATGTGTACATGGTTGGATAATCATATGGTATGCTCATGGAATTAGAATATTCTTTTGTGATATACATGCAATAATGATGCTTATGGAAATTGTGTATAGCTAATGATAGATTATGTATTCAGGAAAAATGATATATCCTGGCTAAATATGTGGATTTTTTTGTTTCTTATGACTTACATATATGTGAAGACCCATGAGGGTGGTAGGAATGGTGATCAACAAAATGGAGGAGGAAGCCTGTAAGCTTCTACAAATACCAGGTGATCGTGTAGCTTCAAGTAGGTTGATAACAACCATGCAAGTATGCATTTGATTGCTTCCAATGTTGAAGGGAATTAAGGTAAGAATTTCCACGGTTAATTTTTTCAATATTTAAATTGATATGTAAGAGCCAAAGGCCTAGAGCATATAAATGTTGTTGATGCTACAATGCATTTATATAAAATGTTAGTTGGATATTGTGTTATGATTCATTATGGGATAATAACCAAGTCAAATCAGGAGACATACTCCTGCTATAAAAATGAATACCTATAGGGATAGTCATGTGAGACCATGATATGGTTGGATATGGAAGGGCTATAGTGCTATGTGAGTGCTCAATGGTTTCCCTATATAGATGATGTTTGGATTACAAACTATTTGCCGACACTGAAGAGCACTTATAAATTATGTTTCATCGTGTTGTGTATGGCTTGAAGAGGAGGGTATCCAAATAGTCGGACAGTATTAGGAAAAGTTCAAATGATGTGTTGAGGCATTGGATAGACCTTCCAACTCACCATGGTGGAATGCATGACATAGATTTGTGGTATTAGGTAGTCAATGCGGGGATGCATTGTGTAGATGTGGCCATGGGTATTGGCACATCGATGCTTACATTATTGGTAATTATTTGTTACTTTATAAAAAACCTGTGGTGTTGAAAATGCATAATTATGGATAGTTGCATTATATTTAATATGAATAATAGATTAAGGTGGTTGGATTATTGTTTGTTAAATTATGAGCTCACTCTTTGGAGCTGTTGAAAATGTTAAAAAGATAGGATGATAAGGTGCATGATACTGATAGTTTGTTTGGCTGAGTGCAGGTTGAGGAAAATTGTAGATGGAGTGGTATTGGATATGGAAATAATGTAAGCCCATAAGGAAGACTGATATCTATTGCTTCAATATCCAAACATTATGAGCTGAAAGCTCATGTCTGGAAATTTTATTTTTCTATAAAACAGTTTTGAAAATTGGAATTAAAAAATTATTAACAATCTGTTTGGCTACGTGTAAATCACGGAAATCGCAGCAAGAACGGTCTTGGATATGGAAGGGATGTAATCCCATGAAGAATACCAATGCCTACTAGATGCAAGATCCAAACATTATGAGAAGAAACTTCTTGATTTGAAATTTTTATTTTCCTGTATAAAATAGATTTGATAAATTAAAAATTGTTATGATATGTTAACAATTGGTTTGACTCAGTGAAGGATGAGAAAATTGTAGAAAGAATATCCTTGGGTATGGCACTTTTGTGAGCTATAATAAATAATGATGCATGTTGTTGCAAGAGCCAAACAAATTATGAGTTGGAAGTTCATGCTTGTAAATCTTGATTTCCTGTATAAAACATATTTGACATTTATGATTGAAAATTGTTATGATGATATCTCATGATGATTGTATGTTTGTAATACAAATGAGATGTTGACTATTGAAGCTCGGGAAGAAGAGCACCAAAAGGAAATCAAACTCAGGGACAAGGCACAGAACAAAGAAATACAGTGGACTCGTTGCAGTCGGAGTTCCTGGAGCTGAAACTTTGAGAATTCATGACTGAGTGCACTAAAGCCTTGAAGAGAAGTGGTATATCCTGAAGGATTGCATAGAAGAGAAGGGGGTACACTTCCTTGGGTTGTGCAGGATAATGGGGAATGAGAGCTGGTTGGTTAGAACTGATGCCTTAAATATAAAATTGTACAATCATTGAAGATGTTTTTGGTCGGCGTGCTTATGTATGCATACTTTTAGGCCGGAGTTCCTATGTATACTAGCATTCAGCTAGATTTCTTGTGCAGATTAAAGGTTAGAGAGCATAGATTTGTAATAATAAGAACATTGATATGATATTGTGCACTAATGTCAGTGCCAAAATAAGGGGAGGGAGATCTAACATCCCTGGTTTTGATCCCTATGAACTAGAATGTATTATGTAAATGTAACTTAGACTGGTGAGATGGTATGTTTGTTGGCTTACATAAACGGATCTTCCCTAATACCTGCATTGTTGACCCAGGGTTCATATCTTTCAAGGTACCAACAAAGCCTAAAACTATCAGCCCTTCTGGTAAACCAGAAGGCAACACAGTACACAGAATGCACTGCATAGTCTCACCCGAGATAGCTTTAAATGGGTGGTTGTAAGACTCAGGTGTTTATAGCCTAGGATTGAGCGAGAGATATGGAATCTGTATCCTAAACCATTTATTATAATTTGTGTTACAAACTACTATTATTCTCTTTAATATTTTGACCTCCGTGGCATCTTTTCTTGATATCCCAACAACAATTAATCAGCGATATAATAACTCATTCATTCATTACACACAGTGTTTAACTACTAAAAGTATGACAAAGATATGCATGCATTCATCACATTACATAGGTATTACTGTGGTTCACCCCCTCCTGGGCTACGTCCACAAAGATTTGTCTCTTGGCTCTCTTATTATGGTAGTTTTGCAATCTCACACCGCGTGCTTCAACTTTCCTTAGATGGGTAAGATCTCTATGAGGCGAACTAGATCACACCAGGCTCCTCGGCCTGCAATCTAATCCTCAATATCTACCTTCTCTCCTCTGATATAGTTCAATCTTCTTACAAATGTAGTTCATCTAACAAAAACCATTACATACCATCTCCACCTCTACAATGCTAGCCAATCGAACCTAACTGAACCTCCCTATGATACCTGCATATCTATTTTTATATCTATCAGACTCTTCAGCCATTCACACAAAACCTTACAAAAACCCTAACCCTACTATCGTTAGGTCTTCCTTCTTTGCATGCATGCTTTGTTTCCTTCTAATTTTCGCCTCCTTCTTGCATGCCTGCGTGTTGTTCTTCTTACCAGTTGTATCTTTCCTCTTGCACACTTTCTTTCCCACGATTTCTCTTCCAACTGTCATTCTTCTTTGTGCACGCTTTATTTCCCACTTCATCTTGTTTCCAATAGGCCCCCAACACTGACATGTGACTCATCCTGAGTCACCTAATCTTTCTGATCTGCCTCAATATCTTCGGTGATCCTATGGAACTTTTCCCTCAGCTCTATTGTTTTTATCAGTGCCTGCGCGGTCTTCTCCTTAATGGTATCCACTACCTGAACTGCCACTTTGTCGCTCTGTAATCCTGCACATTCTGCTTGTGTCTATGCCATCTGTGTTCTAGCTGCTTCTGCCTGTGTGACTACTTCTGCTACCCGCTCATGTAATGGTTCTATTTGAGCCTGACGCTCCTATTTCTGTGTTTACGCAGTGATAAGTTCTTCTTGCATTTTCTTCAACTTTTGCATCCCCTTCACACGTTCTAGGATTCGTATGGTATTTTTCCTCTGTTTAAGTTCTTGGATCATTGCATTGATCCTTTCCTCATCCTTGTCCCAGCGTTGAACCTGTGGATCGTCCTCCAGTCTTGTCCAAATTTGCGCTGCTTTGTCGAGAAAGTCAGCTGTCGTGCTAACCTATTTCTCCATATCCTGTATTTTCACTATTGTTGTCTGCCTCCTTTGCTCCTTTACTGCAGTGGAGTTGTTGGTGTGAGTTGGTCTTGGAGATCCTCGATCTCCTTCTGGTATTGTTATCACTCCAGGAAACTCTCCTAGGCTGTAAGTCAGAGATGTCTGCTAACTTAATCTTTTTGGAAACTATTTTCTCAATAATAGGTGTGGGTTTGGAACAAGATGAATATCTTAACCTTTGGATTGTATTTTCAAGACAGTCTAACTATATTCATGCAATACAAGGCCTTCAAGAGCTATTGGTCAGATATATTTGTGTAACAAATGGATAAGAAAACCAATTGGTTAACTAAAACATACATAAACCATATATATGATGGGTCAACAAACTAGCCAAATATGCTTATGATTCTTTCTTAATAATCAAAAGTAAGATGAAAGTTACCATAGGACCATTAAACAGAGACAAAAGAACGAATTCCACTCATATGCATAGACAAAGATGAAGGAGGGTCTAACAATAACAAATGAAAGAAGCTTGTAGGCTGATATATTAAATAAAATGTCTTTCATACAAAACAGTAGAATATAGAACTCAAAATCAAACCCTGTGTTCATCTTCTGTTTTCAGTTTTATAGCTTTTACAACACAGTATCTAGATCCTGAATTAATGGATCAGATATGCCTAAAATAGAAAGTCAAAACTAACTTGCAAAAGATAAGGAATGATCCTCAAAATGAGGTCAATGCCACATTTCATGGTCTTGAGATCTTGTAGAGTCCTTGTGCAGTGCAGAATAGCCTTCCAAGGCTGATTGATGACTCTTCCAAGAGAAAAAATTCAAATTTGTTGAGATGTGCAAAAATCCTAATTTGTTGCCACCAAAATAGGTGCCAAAACCAACTTGGCTACCTTTTCTAATACTTATGCACCAAAAATGGATCTTGAAACTGAATATATAATTCATCATCTATCCATCGTGAGTGTTTTCAAATGATTTGGATCAGAAAAACCTCGATCTGTGCAAAATTAATTAACACAGAGGACTTCTGGGTGTATTAACTACCGAAAGCTTTGCTTTCGGTGGTTAATGAACAGTCGTCCTATTCGCCTAAACCACCGAAAAATTAGCTTTGTCCAAAACTTAAAAATTTGCAAAAATGATTACCTAGATGCTTTGTTGAGTGTTCAAGGTCTTTTTAATGATGCATATCTTCCTCGTGCAGATCTGCGAACTTCAACTTGCTGTGTGGAAGACTTTGGTATATCTACCATTGTTGTAGCTAACTCGGCTAGAGTTTCCAAACCTATTTGATCCTGTGTTGGAGGTTGAGACTCTTTTAACTTCAGCCTCAGAAGTCTAAGCTACCTGTACAGCTTCATGTTCTCTTTTATCAACACCCTGTTCCTGTCCTTGATTTTATCATGCTTTCCTTGAGACTTTGGTTCATGTTAAAAAGCTCTGCATTTCTTTCAGTCAAGTCTGTATTTTCATTTTTAATAACTCTTTCTAAGACTTCCATCTCATAGATTTGTTTCAGAAGTTTATTGATTTTCCGAGCCTTGGATGCTTTAGGCTTTATTGAAGAAGCTTTTGCTAATGGTTGACTGTGTTCATCTGGAGGAGTTGGTGAGGGCAAGTTGGGATAATCTTCTGCAACTTGCTCAACCTGTTCATCACCTTGTGT
>JASDQU010026474.1:0-29577 GCA_032191745.1 Picea mariana
AACCTCTATCTCGAAAAACCTTCATTTAGGCCTTCAAAATGGCCCCGGAAGTCAAAACCTGCTAAAAATAGTAAATTGCCAAAATGGCCAGAAAACTGTTTTGAGCCATTTGGAAAAGATGGGTGGCCCCTGATATCCACCTGGATCAAGAAAACTCCGAGGAAGATCAAGAAACTAATACCATGGAAGAACCCCAGAAAGAATCAGAGAATGTATTGCTACAAATGAAATAAACCCGGAATGATCACAAAAATATCAACTTATCAAAGATCTTCAAAAATTTGAAAAGAAAAAGTTTAATGCTCCATTTTGACTCCATGTAAACTGATACCGGATCATAGAAATGAAAAGAAGTAAAAATTTTGGAGACATCCCATACCTTGTCCTATTGTTCAAAATTAAAAGGATCCTTTCCTCCACTGCTGATTTGTTTTTTTTTCTGGCTCAAGAATGTCACATTGAGGCTCACTGATTTTTTGTATCTCCTGCTCAACAAATGATGAATAAAAGGGCATAATCGCTTGCTTTGGTAAATGGTCTTTATATCCTTCACTACATGTCCAAAGTTCTACTTGATAGTTGTCATCTACAGGATCACTGCTTTCATAATGTTGTTGATAAGTTTCTTGTTGAACAACACCTTCTGAAGAAAATGATATAATTTGTTTCTCATTAATTTCAATATCACGTTCATCATAGTCATTAAACAAAGGAGGATTGTTGTAAGATTCAATGCATATTGAAAAAAGAAATTCGCTCCTCACTGTCTAGATACTCATCATATACAGGTTGCTCATAAAAAAATTATGAACCTTGACTTTCGGAAATCTATGTTTCATGATGCTCTCGAAATAATAACTAAATTTTGACATCCATATCTTCATAAGAATTTATAACATAAATTACATCTGAGACAATTTCAATTACATTTGAAGTAATGTCATCATCAATATTATCATCACCGTCACCTTGCAGATCTTCCTGGAATGACTTTTGAATAGCATGCAATTCATTACGTTTCAGAGAAACTAATGCATTAGAAGATTAATAAGGATCTTGGATAATAATTTCCTTCAAAGAAGTCAAAATGGAAAGATGATAATGGTCAAAACCATGTTTTTCATAAGTTGATGGTATATGGTCTTCAATAAGAAATTGGCTTACGAGAATCTAGATCATCCATTTAATCATCTTCCTGAAAACTTTCTAACATTTTTTCTTCCTCTTCATGAAGATTTGTTTGATCTTCTTAAAGGGAATCTTCCTGCTCTGGAAATTTTTCTTGTTCTATGAATTTCTTTATTGCAACAATCTTCAAAAAGGAGTTTCGATGAATAGATTCTCTTGCATTGTTTATGAAAAATTGTGTGAAATTTTTTCAATGAGGAAATATTGGAAGGAGATAGAGATTTGTACCATTGTCTTGCGTAACCTCCCAATGAAAACATGAACAACTTCAATAATATGTCCTCGTGATATATATATATATATATAGTTGATCCATACATTGGTGAAACTCCAACAGATGTTGAGCAGGATTATCTTATGTCTTTCATTACAACTTGGAAAATATTCATTCCATTCATCTACATGAGGCATTTGATTTGGATAACCAAGAATACTTGAAAAATTGAAAGGTGAAAACCTCACAGTGGTCCGAGTAGAAAAATAACTTTCCATTTAAATACCGATGGAGTCACCAGTGACATCGAATCATAGTGGAATCGCGTGGTGAAAAAATGAAAACGAGACTTATCCTTGTGTTCAATTCTTGTTCACCATCAAAAATTGAAACTTAAACTTTGTCATATTCTCAGGGAAAAAAATTGTGTTTCTTCGTCCCTGGCAATGGCGCCAAAAAGATGTTGTTCTTGACATTTACTCTAGATTCACAGAATTATGTCAAGCATCCAAAATTTAAGAGAATGGTTTTTGTAATGCTTTTCTACCTTCAGTTTTAAAATGAAACTTCAAACGAATTTTAATGATTAGAAAACACAGAGGGAATATCTATTTCTTTGAGTCTTTATAAATTTTGATCATATGAAAAGTAGAATTGATTAACAAAGACTATCAAAATAAAGGTATCCAATACTGATAAATCTTACCTTATCCGCAATAGAAGAACTATGAAGAAGGATTCCTTGATAGATGATTTTAAATGAGGAAACTTACACAGAAACAGTTCTTGTTTTACTCACAGTAATAACATAGGAAAAACTATAACTGAACAAATATCCAATGTATGGACCATAGTAGATGTGTTACTAAATTGTAGTCTTTCAATCCTCAAGAACCATGGAGTCAAGAAAATAAGATTATGAAATGGTAATACACAAAAAGCACATAACTCAAGGAAATGAGACATAGAATCTATGTCTTCTCTTTCTAATTGATATTCAAAAAATTATCTTTTACATTTGGCTAGAAGAAGCTTGGAATAGATCTTTGATCTGTCTATTTATACAAAAATGTATTAATCAAAAGTAGTTGGACATTCTACATTCTTCATTCTCAAAATAGAATACAATTAAAATTAAAAGATACAATGAAGATATTTTTGGATATGCTAAGATTTCTTTTGCTCGTTGGCATTTCACTTGCCCTCTATTTTCTTGTGTATGTACTTGTTTTTTTTTTTATCCTTGAATTGTGCATGTACTTGGAAGGTTCGGCATTTGCATTTGGGTTTGATTCCTCATTCAATGAATATTGTGTCTTTACTTCTTTGCATGGAGCCATGACTTTTCAAAAGTTGATGTTAACCCTCCTATGAGAAATAAAACCTGTGAGCTCAAAAATGTTGAATGCAACAATTTTAGATGCTAATGTTAAAATACTTTGAAGTTTGAAATGCCTTTATTTACAGAAATATTAATGTCTAGATATCCTCGCATTAATCTATTGACAAAGTAATCATATGTTAAATTTATTGCATGGTGGTCACAAAACTTTTCCAAATCGTTTACCCCAGCCAGCTGGATGTATTATTAATAATTAAGATAAATTACTTCAGCAGTTCGACATTCAGGAGTTTTGGATGCAAAATAATGGATATCTCCCGAAAGACGAATTTACGGAGTATTTAATCAACCCTTAATTATTTTTTCATTTTAATTAATCATGGTTTAAGATCACTTTTTAATTTTAAGTATTTCGGGACTCCGGAACTCCGGAGCTCTGGGAGTTCATGAGCTTGTATGTGCGATGAGTACTTTGACAGTTTGGCATTCGAGATTTTTGAATGCAAAATAATAGATATATCTCGAAGGCTGAATTCACAGAGTGATTACTTATCGTTAATCACATCTACTTAAACCTATTTAGTTAATTAATCTTTAGTGTTTTATTTATCATGATCATTGGGACTTCGGTGCTTCGGCACTTCGGGGATCTGGTGCTTCAGCACTTCGGTGCTCCGACTCTCCTTTGAATTTGTTCTTGATTTATCTCCTGAAGGACAATCTCCCAGAGTGATGTGGCAGTGATGACGTCACTTTTGATTACGTGTCATAAAACATGAGTGACACATGTCACCTTAAATTGTGCGAATGATGTGACTAAAGTGCCCAAAATGAGTACCACATGTCAGTACAAATAAATATTGACAGGTGGCTTATGACTCATCAATAGATCTATTTAAAACAATTTCATGGGAACATGTCTTTGGGACTCTGAAGCTTCACAACTTCGGGGTTTTTAGATCTTTAAACACCTCGAGTTTGAAACTCTTGAATCGCGAAGTCCCAAAGTGACTTTGTAGTTTTTTTTTGTTTAAACCTAACAAAACTTTAGAACTTCAAAATTGCGAAAGTCATCAATCTATATGACTAAAACTTTTTAATGGATGGTAATTGATGTGCCCAATCAATATATAATGAACATATCTTTTATTCTAAAAAGAACGATATTCCTAAGTTTTTTCGTAATTTATTTTTAAAACATCAAAAACAAAAAGACATCAAAGTTTAATTTTTATTTGAAACTTTCTAAAGTATCTATGGTATGTTCCTTTTGAGGTATTAGAAAAGGTGGGATATAATGCCTACAAACTCAATATACCCCCATACATGCACATTTACTTAGTAATGAATGTGGAGAATCTCAAACTCTATAATCCTTCCATGTTGGATTGGGAGGAGGAGAAGGTCCTACCTTCCATAGAGGACTTAGCACCAGATGCTCGGGTAGATTTGGCAGAGGACACAATTTTACAAAAGCGGTCCAAAATTACAATACAAGGGTAGCATGACCTTTGGCAGATTGGGTTAAAAGAACAACTTTCCAGGAAAAGTGATGTAGGAGCGTCGCAAGCAAGCGCAAGTGGAGGATAGATGGATATGCACCAGCATGCATTTTGAAGACATTTTGAAATTTAAAGAAGAAACATTAATGTAATAGCTAGGAGGATGTAATTACTCTTAAATGTTTTGGGGATTGTAATGCAGATCTCGAGCGTTTCTCTCATCTACCGGTTGGAGGCATTTAATGTAATAAATGTAAAGTAGTTGCAGTCTTTAATTTTGATAAGATAACTTAGAGTTGTAGGGGGGGGAACTCAAGAAATCTCCCTCGGATGTATTGTATTATGATAATTCTCATTGTAAGAGTAGAAGTTGTAGAGCAAGAGAGCATAGGAGAGTCGAGAAGAACATAGATTGTAGAAGTTGTTTGAGTAGATAGTTGTTGCTATAGGAACCATGTACAGAAGCACTTGAATTAATATAAGAAGGCTTTAATCCAATTTCATGGTGTTTTTATGGTTACTGTTTGCATCTATTGAATGGTATATTTACAGTTTGCTTATATTCTCTTTTATGCATTTGTTTCAATGCTTTATGTGTATGATTTCATGTTGAATGTATGAAGTCTGTGAGAGGGAGAATATAAGTTTAAATTTATTCTCGTCCTGAGAATTCCTGTAAGGAGTGCAGTGAAGGTCTGCAAGGAGTGCGTTGACAAGATTTTGAGTTTTATCTCAGAAAAGCTCAGGAGAGATAGAGTTGTTCTATTACTAACAAAAGTGCAAGTATAGCACAGAATCGTGCAAGGTGTGCGCAGGCCAGGTCGAAGTCTTAGACGTTTCCAACCAAGTGAGCGGTTGAAGAACTTTTGTCACAAGGAGTGCATAGAGATGAATTGTTTAGATAATCAAGGATTATCGTGAGAGCCACAAGGAGTGCATGCAAGAATCCCTTATAACCTTTGATTTTGCAGTAATAATCAAGCTCGGGAGGGATAGAGACTTGGAAAGTTCAAAGTAAGGACGAGGGTCGAAGTCACCTCGCAGAAACCAAGCTCAGAAGAAAAGATGCCAAGTTATCTGGCGAGGATTCTTTGAGAGCTTGAACAGACGGTTGAAATTCTCGGAGGGAGAAACATCTATTTTCTGTGGATCATTGGATCTAGTAGATTCGCAGAGAGGATAAGACCGAGTGTCTTTCAACACCTGCAAGCTCAGGAGAGATAACAGTCGTTATATCCCTAGGAGTGTGAGTCGTCGATTGGATGCTACAAAATTTTGGCATTTCGGGAGTCGGGAGTGTGGAGAAAGTTGTTTTCAGGAACCGCGAGTCACGAAATCCCTATAAGAGAAGGAAGAATCTGGAGCGTTGGATCATGGGAAAATTAGGGAAGTTAATCTAGCATAAGTGATCATTGCGATTTTAGATTTTGGGAGAAGGGGAGAGGGACACTTCACAAATCCCTGATAAGCGAAATCTCGATGCGATCTAGACCGTCAGTTTATGGGAGAACTAGGACCGTTGATCTGTGGAGAGGAAATTTTTCCATTTCGAGTATCAGGAAAAGGGAGCATAGTCATTTTACAAAGTCCCGACATCGCGAAATCTGATGTGCCTTTTGTGTTAAGGTTTTGGTCATGTCGGTGGTCACGAGGAGTGGAGGCTCATGTCTAAGTTCATGTTCACGCAGGTGGAACTTAGAAAAGGACTTGTGGTCATTAAGTGTTGAAGGTTCCAGCGGGGATTGAGAATCCATTTCGGCTTGAGAATTTGAAGATCCAAAGACCGGGAGGTCAGTGGAGCCTACTGAGGTGGGGGTCTGCATCAGGTGGTATCAGAGATAACAAATTTTGTTTTCTGTAGAGGGAAGACAGAGGATAGTTGTGATTGAATTATGCATGGACAAAATGAAACAATATCGCCAAGAAGACATCCAGAAAGAACTTTACCCAATCCAATCCTGGAAATGGAAATGAGAGAACTTTGTGCTTGATTGGATGTTATGGAAACAACACAAAGGCAAACACCTGATACAGGAGATATCAAGGAGGACGAAAGTGAGAATGAAGTTGGAGCTGAAGTAGAAGTTGTAGTCGAAGATCCTTCAGAGGAACATCTATTAAAAGTTGTTGCAAGAACTGGTGCCAGAGGAAAAATGGACATCCCGATGTATGAAGGAAACTTAGACGTTGAGGAGTTGCTAGATTGGCTTAGAGATCTATATAAATACTTTGACTATGAGGATATTGAAGAAGATAAGAAAGTAAAGCATGTTGTCACTAGACTGAAAGGGCATGCAGCACTATGGTGGGATGAACTAAAGGCTAACAAGCATTGCAGAGGAAAACAAAGATTAAAAGTTGGGACAGGATGGTCGCCAAGATGAAATCCAAATTCATACCCAGGGATTACCAAATTAATTTGTTTCGAAGAATGTAGAATTTAAGACAGAAAGGGATGACAGTGAAGGAATACACTGAGGAATTTTTCAGGTTAAACATCAGAGTTGGTCATCGTGAGAGTGATGATGAAAAATTCTCCAGATACATGAATGGCTTGAGATATGAGATCTAGGATGAGATGAGCATGGTGACAATCAGGATTATAGAAGATGCTTATCAGATTACTTCAAAGGCAAAAGTGAAATTGGCCCAAAATCAAGGTCAAAGGGGTAGAGGTAGAAGTCAGAGAAGAGGAAAAGAAGTTGTCTATGATAGAGTATAGAAGCCCAATGATGAAGATAAGAAACCACATATCCACCCAGAAAGGGGAGGAATCTCACAAGGAGGACAGTATGCCGATTGGAACACTTTTCGTTGAGCAAGAGGAAGAGGAAGAGGCAAAGGGGGTGAAATAAAGTGTTTTGTCTGTGGAAAGATTGAACACAAATATTTTGAATGTCCTGATAGAAAAAGAGATGGAGGAGGTGAAGCTCACATTTTAGAATCGCAAAGGAAAAATGTTGAGGCAGAAGATGCAAAAGGTGGAAGATCCTTAATGATGAGGAAAATTCTCTTGAAACCAGAGAAGGAAGTAGAGAATCCAGTCCAGAGGAACAGTTTGTTTAGAACTTCTTTCAAGACCAAGGATAGGGTATTCAAGGTGATAGTTGATAGTGGAAGCATGGATAATCTAGTATCCACAGAGATGGTGGAAAATATGGGATTGGAGATAGTTGCACATCCGAGCCCATACAAAGTTTCGTGGTTGCAAAAAGGACATCAGGTAACAGTCACTAAACAATGTTTAGTTGAATTCAATATAGGGGGATATAGAGATGAGATCTTATGTGATTTTATTTCCATGGATGTTTTTCATATTTTGTTGGGGAGGCCTTGGAAATATGACAGAAATGTTATTCATGACGGGAGAAAGAACACCTACACCTTGGAGAAGAATGGTAAGACACAAATGTTGCTGCCAATTGAGGACAAGAAGGTGAAAGAAGAAACAAGAAATACTATACTTATCATAAGTGGGAAGGAACTTCTGGATGAAGTCAAGAAAGATGAAGAAATGCAGTTTTTTGTGGTGAGAAAACCTAGAGTCATCTTGACCAGTACCTCAATAGATGATCTACCTGAGGAGATTCGGGAACTGTTGGATAATTTTGTTGATATAGTCGTGGACGATTTAAATTGTTCATTTTCACCCATCAGGAGTATAAGCCATCATATTGACCTTATACCAGAGTGAGTTTACCAAACAAAGCAGCGTACAGATTGATGTCCCAGAAGAATGAAGAGGTTAAGAATCAAGTTCAGGATTTGATGGACAAAGGGTTGATTAGAGAAAGCTTGATTCCATGCATTGTACCAACAGTGTTAAGTCCAAAGAAATATGGTGGATGGAGGATGTGTACAGACTCAAGGGATATAAACAAAATCACCATCATATATATATTTCCTTTACCCAGGATGGATGACTTGATGGATTGCTTGAGTGGGGCAAAGTTTTTTTCAAAAATTGATTTGAAGAGTGGATATCATTAGATTAGAATGAGGGAAGGTGATGAATGTAAGACAGCATTCAAGACTAATGAAGGGTTGTATGAATGGCTTGTCATGCCATTTGGCTTGACAAATGCGCCAGGTACTTATATGAGATTGATAAACGAGGTCTTGAAAGATTTCATTGGGAAGTTTGTAATTGTATATATTGATAATATACTGATCTTCAGTAAGATTGAGGAAGAACATTTGAGACATTTATCTTTAGTGAGGAGGAGGGTGCAACAAGAGAACTTGCTGATAAATCTGAGGAAGTTGTCTTTTATGAAGACAGAACTTATTTATTTAGGTTTTCTCATCTCTTCGAATGAGTTGAAGATGGATCCTGAGAATGTAAGAGCAATCAAAGTGTGGTCGTCACCAAGGAATATCTTTGAATTCAGAAGCTTCCATGGACTAGCCATTTTTTACAGGAAGTTCATTAGAAATTTTAGTGGAATTTGTGCATCAATGATGGACATAGTCAAGAAAAGACATAAATCTTTTCATTGGACAGAAGAGGCAGAGAAAAGTTTCAAGTTGTTAAAGGAGAGGATAACTGGATAGCTAGTTCTGGTTCTACTAGATTTCAGTAAGACATTTCAAGTGAGATGTGACGCAAGTGGATTCACAATTGGAGCAGTCTTAAGTCAAGACAATAGACCAGTTGCATACTTCAGTGAGAAGCTGAATGATGCCAAAAGAAATTATTCCAGGTATGATAAGGAGTTTTATGCAGTCATACAAGCATTGAATAAATGGAGGCACTACCTGGTTCCGAAAGAGTTTGTTTTATACAACGACAACCAGGTCCTTACAGTTTATAACCAGACAGGAAAAACTAAACTAGAAACATGCAAAATGGGTTGAATTTATACAGAACTTTACTTTTGTTATAAATCACATTTCTGGAAATGCTAACAAGGTTGTTGATGCATTGAGCAGGAAATGTTTGATTCTAGAGGAATTTCGTGTGAAGACCTTAGGTTTTGATAGCCTTAAGGAAATGCACAAATTTTATTCATATTTCAAGGATGCTTATGAAGCATGCGAGAATCCTGTTCTGAGAGATAGAAGCCAATGGATTGAATATTTAATTCAGGATGGATTTTTATTCAAAGGAAATCAGTTGTGTATCCCAAAGAGTTCTATGAGAGAAAACATTTTGAAGGAAAAACATAGTGGAGGATTGGCTGGACATTTCGGCCATGACAAAACATTTGTGCAACTGAATAGTTTGTATTATTGGTTAGGAATGAGGATAGATGTGTGGAAGTTTGTGAACAAATGTAGAATTTGCCAGCATGCAAAGGGGAAAAGACATAATACAGGGTTGTATCAACCATTGCCAATACCATAGAGGCCGTGGGATGTGGTAAGCATGGATTTTTTGTTAGGACTGTCAAGGACTCAGAGAGGTTTTGATTCTATCTTCGTGGTAGTCGACAGATTCTCAAAAATGGCACATTTCATTCCATGTCAGAAAACCAGTGATGCAACACACATTGCAAATATGTTTTTCAAAGAAGTTGCTCGACTTCATGGTTTACCCAAGAGTATTGTTTCGGAAAGAGATACCAAGTTTGTTGGTCATTTCTGGAGAACATTATAGAAAAATCTTGGGACGAATCTATCTTTTAGCTCAGCATATCACCCTCAGACAGATGGACAAACTGAGGTAGTAAATCGAAGTTTGGGAGACTTATTGAGGAGTTTATTCATTGAACATCATAGTCAGTGGGATTAGATTCTATCGCAAGAAGAATTTGCATATAATGACTCACCTAACCAGAGCACAAGACAGATCCCATTTCAGATTATATATGGAATGAATCCAAGAGGATTATCTGAGTTGAGAAACTTGGAGAAGAATGAGTTCAGGAGTGATGGAGTGGAAAATTTTGCAGCAGAGATGCAAGAGCTCCACAATAAGATTAAAGAGTGGTTGCAAGGTTCCAACCAGGAATACAAGAACAGAGCAGATCAACACAGGAGAGAGCTTCAATTTGAAGTCATAGATTTAGTCTTAGCACATCTAAGAAAATAAAGGTTCCTAAGGGGAACATATAACAAGTTGAAGATGAAAAAGATAGGGCCGTGTAATATTTTGAGAAAATTTGAGGCTAATGCTTATGAGATAGAATTTCTAGATGATGTGGGCATATCACCCATATTCAACGTAGTGGATCTATATCCTTACAGAACAGATGAAGCGAGAGGAGAAGAGAATCAAAAGGAAGTTCAGTGGGTCAAGCAGATGTCTGTAGTTGAAAAGCCACAGATGGAAAAGATCATTAATCAGAGAGTTGACAGTAAGACCCAGAGGAAGACATATTTTGAATATTTGATAAAGTGGAAGGGACACTCGATTGAGGATTCAAGTTGGGAAAGTGAAGCAGATATCCAGAAACATGGACAGACGATGCAGGATCTCATGGATAGGAGTCCATGAATTTTTCAGCCAGAGGAGTATGATGCAGGAGCATCGCAAGCAAGCGCAAGTGGAGGACAGTTGGATACGCACCAGCACGCATTTTGAAGATGTTTTGAGATTTAAAGATGAAACATTAATTTAATAGATGGGAGGATGGAATTACTCTTAAATGTTTTGGGGAATGTAATGCAGATCTCAAGTGTTGCTCTCATCTACTAGTTGGAGGCATTTAATGCAATAATGTAAAGTAGTTCTAGTCTTTAATTTCAATAAGATAGCTTAGAGTTATAAGGGGGGGAACTCAAGAAATCTCCCTCGGATGTATTATATTATGATAATTCTCATTGTAAGAGTAGAAGTTGTAGAGCAAGAGAGCATAGGAGAGCCGAGAAGAACATAGATTGTAGAAGTTGTTTGAGCAGATAGTTGTTTTTATAGGAACCATGTACAGAAGCACTTGAGTTAATATAAGAAGGCTTTAATCCAATTTCATGGTGTTGTTATGGTTATTGTTTGCATCTATTGAATGGTATGTTTACAGTTTTCTTATATGCTCTGTTATGCATTTGTTTCAATGCTTTATCTATATGATTTCATGTTGAATGTATAAAGTTTGTGAGAGGGAGAGTATAAGTTTAAATTTCTTCTCATCCTGAGAATTCCTGCAAGGAGTGCAGTGAAGGTCCGCAAGGAGTGCATTGACAATATTCTGAGTTTTATCTCAGAAAAGCTCAGGAGAGATAGAGTTTTTATTATACCAATAGAAGTGCAAGTATAGCACAGAGTCGTGCAAGGTGTGTGCAAGCCAAGTCGAAGTCTTAGACTTTTCCAACCAAGTGAGTGGTTGAAGAACTTATGTCGCAACGAGTGCACAAAGTTGAAGTGTTCAAATAATCAGGGATTATTGTGAGAGCCACAAGGAGTGCGTGAAAGAATCCATTAGAACCTTTGAGTTTGCAGTAAGAATCAAGCTCAGGAGGGATAGAGACTTGGAAAGTTCAAAGGAAGGACGAGGGTCGAAGTCACCTCATAGAAACCAAGCTTAGGAGGAAAGACGCCAAGTTATTTGGTGAGGATTCTTTAAGAGCCTGAACGGACGGTTGAAATTCTCGGAGGGAGAAACACTAATTTTTCGTGGACCGTTGGAGATAGTAGATCAGCGGAGAGGACAAGACCGAGTGTCTTTCAACACCTGCAAGCTCAGGAGAGATAACAGTCGTTAGATCCCTAGGAGCATGAACCTTCGATTGGGCGCTCCAAAATTTCGGCATTTTGAGAGTTGGGAGTATGGAGAAAGTTGTTTTTGCGAATCGCAAGTCGCGAAATCCCAATAAGAGAAGGAAGAATCTGGAGAATTGGATCACGGGAGAATCAGAGCCATCGATCTAGCATAAGCGGTCATCGCAATTTCGGATTTTGGGAGAAGGGAAGAGGGCCACTTCACAAATCCCCGATAACAGAAATATCGACACGATCTGGATCGTCAGATCATGGGAGAACCAGGACCATTGATCTGTGGAGAGGAAATTTCGGCATTTTGGGTATCGAGAAAAGGGAGAAAAGTCACTTTACAAAGTCCCGACATTGTGAAACCTAACGCGCCTTTTGTGTTAAGGTTGTGGTCATGTCGGTGGTCACGAGGAGTGGAGGCTCGCGTCTAAGTGCATGTTCACGCAAGCGGGGCTTAGAAAAGGACATGTGGTCATTAAGTGTTGAAGGTTCCATCGGGGATCAAGAATCCATTTCGGCTCAGGAATTTGAAGATCCAAAGACCAGGAGGTCAGCGGACCCTACTGAGGTGGAGTTCTGCGTCAAAAATCAAAGTGGTACTCGAGGGAGAAGGTAGAGGAAAAATTCTCACCTCATTTAGTAAATGTTTTGGGGACCAAAAGCCTCCCTAAATGGGGATTTATGATCCATATTGGATCATTATATTATTTTTTTATCTATATCGGTACTTTATTGGTAGAAAAATTAGAGGAATTAGCTTGCAAGGCCATTTCGGAGGCTAGTTCAAATATGGAAATTTGGGTCCAAAAAATCGTCTGAAATATTCTAAATCCATTTTAAGGCATCAAATGACACTTTTTTTGGTCCAAACCTTACTATGAAGGAATATTTTATATTCTACACATCAATACCTTTCCAACAGTGCAAATCATCTGTCAATCAGAGTCCGTATGAGAAAGTTATGCATTATGCAAGTTGACCTTCCATGTTGATTACCACGATGCAAGTGGATGCCACATCATCCTCCATTACTTAGATATGTGGGGTTATCCATGTAGTGTATTTTCAAAGAAAATTATATAAGGTCCAAAACCTTATCAAAATTTAAGGTAGAGGAAGTCAAAACCCTACCCCTAGATGGCTATCGGGCTATGTTAAATATCAATCAATTAGGAGAAGAAAGGATTCCATTCTATACTATTGTATTATGTTCCATAATTGAGCAGAGCAACTTGGAGTGGGGAATTAGAGAGAATAATAGAGGGGGTTAATGTTTTGTAGAATCCTAATAGGGCACATGTCTCAAGTAACTCCATAGAGAGTGTCTTCTCCTTTGTACTTGCATTATTTACATAGGCCCAGGGAAAAGAGAGCAGAGCAACCTCACCTTCTAGTTGGGTTTTCTCCCATAAGGGTTTCCCAGAGAAAATATTTGTGCTATATTGTGGATGTTGTGTGATTGTACTTTATTGTTCTCTATTTTTCGCATTTTATCTATTTCATGCATATGCAGAAAATTAGTAACTAAATATTATGGAATATAAAGGAATTTAACCTTCACAGTGTAGATTTCAGTTTTATTTATCAAATCAATTGTAAGGAACTGTTCCAGTGCAATTTCCACAAAAGTTTACAGATCATAAAGGGTAAGAAATAACATGTACATTAATTATGTAATTTTATTCTTGTGAATGTATTATTCAACTATATCTACATTATATTTGTAATGTGCTTCAAGCACCTAAAGAATATGGTTTTTATTCTAAACTAGAATAGAAAATGTTTTTTTTTTCTTGGAAAAAAAATCTTAATGAATGTTTAGTATTTATTTATTTATTTTAATTATATTATATAAAAAAAAAAATCCAATTTGTATTTATAAGAATGGATTTCACACTTTTCATCCACATTATAATGCTCACTTCTATTGGTTTATTAATAAACTTCATCAAGGTTTCAAATATTGAGAGTCCAACCAACTAGTTATATGCACGTTAAAAACAAATAAATTGCCATAAAAACCATCCACAATTTTCTTCTTTGGAAGAATTTTAAAGTGTTAAATATCCTATTATAAAGCTTTGAAAATAACAAGAGGACAATTTTGTGGCCACCCATATAAAATAAAATTTATTTTTTGTATTCATATGATGAACAAGGAATGCATATTGGATTCATATCTCAATCATATCACAAAGCATGCTTATTCATGGGAATCAATTCCCTTTAAAATCCCAATCACATTTGGTATGTTAGTTGTAGATCCCATTAGCAAAAAAAAAAATCTAGCACACCTTGAGGTCATTTCCAAAGGACAAAAATTATATCAAAACACTATAAGAACCCAGAAGAAAACCTACTATATTTATGAACCTCTAGGAACATGCAAATCTAATATCACAGTATCTATCACTGATTATTTAGGATAAGATGTCTATGATTAGGATTTTCCTGAGATCAATACAAATAGAAAGCCAAAATTATTATTAAGGATATTGATTATTTACATTATCTCTCAAACCATGTAAAATAAACTACCATAGTGGATGTTATAGCACTCCCTAGTTCATGGATATGAGGGTAACAACATTTTTCTTAGCTTCCTCATAGTTTCTTAAGAATCCCACCCAAGCATCAAAACTATTGCTCCAAACATTCAACATCCAAACGTTTCAAACCATATTTCATATCCAAGGTAATAAAAAAATTAATGTCAAATAGATGTCAACATTGTAATGTACTTATCCCCAAAATTTTAGAGTATTCACATAAAATGTAGCACAAAACCAAACAACACAAGAGAAAATAAATAAACCCTGAGAAATATCTCTTGATAAAAAAAAAAAGAGAGAGAGATCTATTTTCACTTTCCTCTTCAAGGGGGTAACCTCATAGAGAAAAGATCCAAATACAATAACAACTTTTGAAAAAACATTACATAACCTTCTATTCAATATATAACTATCCATAGAGAATCTTAACTACCTACAACCCACTTATAATGAGCATTGACTAACTAATTTGGTTTTATTAATAAAGAGGACACTTTTTACAATGAGTGACTATTAAATAACTATTTAATGGACCTCGTTCAAGTAAGTTGGCCTCATACATTAATAAAGTATCTAAGGAAGGGGGTTAGGGTATGACCCTAACATGCCCTCCCCCTTCGAAAGCAGTGTCGTCCTCAAAGTTGAAGGTAAGGAATCTTTTGTAGAATCCCAAGTGGCATCTTTTGGTCGCATATATTTACACTAGATCAATACTTCCTTAATTGTGTGATGGCACAACCAATGTTCTTTGGTATCTTGAATGCAGATCAAGCTTAGTAAAAAACCTTTGTTCGGTGAAGTTCATCTAGAAGATCGTCAATAACTAGGATGGAAAATTTTTCCTTGATCATCAACTTATTAAGAGACCTAAAATGAGGACACATGCACCAATTTCCTTCCTTATTTAACACCGTGACTATAGATTATGAGTAAGGGTTCGTACTAGGATGTATTACCCCTTCCTCCAATGGTTCTTGAATGATCTTTTATATTCCATTATCTTTTGTGAAAGGGTTTCAATAAGAATGTACATTTGGTGGTTGACTTCCTACAATTAGTGGAATTCAATGGTCATGCTCCTTGAGAAAGGGATAAATCCTTTGGTGTATCAAAGACTTGATGATGTTTTTCGAGGACCAGCTGCAAGTTTGGGTGGTTTTCTTGTGTCAGAATAACCATAACCTGTATGGCATTAAATTTGGAAATAAATCTAGAGTGGCCTTTATTTAATAAATTATCCATACAATGAGAGAAGACTATTTTAGGAGAGCGTGTCTAAAGCCATCGAACAGTGAGTAGATGACCTTCTTTAGTGAAACTCATATAGATTTATTTGAAATCCATGGTGACTGGCCCCAACAGGTATAGCCATTCTACCCCCAATATTATATCACAACCACCCATATTGATGGAAAATAGATCGGTTTTGAGCTAATAGTCTCCCATATGGAGTTTGACATTTTTTAATCTACCCCCACATTTGATCATAACTCCAATGGAAATCGTGATTTAAAATTTTTTCACTAGGTATACAAAACAATAGATTTATTTTTCCACTCTCCTTTGAATGAAATTGTGAGTATTGCCACTATCAACTAGGACTATGACTTTCAAGTGGTTGTTGTAGCATGTGATTTTCAAGGTTTGTGGAGTCAAAATTCCTAGTAATGCATGTAGGGAGATGAGGGGTTAATCATGAGGGAATGGAGGTTCAATATATTCCTAATTTTGAGTGTTGGTGTCTTCAACCTTTAACTCTAGTGTCTCTTTGATAGTTATGTATTTTGTCAGGGCCTGAGTGGTCATATCAATTTGGAACAATTTATGTTCTTTACACTGATGATCTGGAGCATAATTTTTACCAAAACTATAGTAGAGTCCACATATTTCACAGTCTTCCATTTCCACTAGAGACAACCTTTATACTTGGGATGAGTAGGAGTTGTGCTTGTGGAATTACCCTGGGGAGGACGAGTCCAAGGAATCAAGGCTAGTTTTTTTGTTTGAGCATTGATAATTGTCTCAGGTACTTCTAGGGCCCTCTGAGTCACTTCCAACCATGTAGTAGGATGTTGCATTTTGACTTGTGCTTGAATATCCTCCTTCATGCCACTAATAAAACATTCTTTATATAAATAATATATTAAGTTCTATGTATGGATGGATAATTGATCAAAGGTTTCCATAAATTATGTGACTAAGACTATTTGGAGTAACTTGGCAATTCACCCCAAATAGTGAGTATCTCTCTCAAAATATGCATGGATATATTTAACAAAGAAACTCCATGCAATGTAGCTGGCATAGGATTTTTTATTCCATTCTCACTATTGCCATCATTCTAGATCTAGATACAAGACACCCACCCTAAGTTTCATCATGTCATCAATAATGCCTTGGAGGAAAAACTAAAGTTCCATCTAGGTGACCCATCCTAATGGGTTAGAACCATGAAAATTTTTTAGGTCCACCTTAGGAGAATGGTGCCATATTTTATTATCCATTAGTCTATAGTTGTGTAGACCTGAAGGGTTGTGGGTGGATAAATATCCCTAAGTTATAATTTTCTTTATGGTGTGGCTCATGTGTAGTATAGTGTGCTTCTTTTGGTATGCCTTGAGATGTCATAGGTTCCCACTTCTTAGTCAAAATTTTATCTAATATGTCCAACTTATTATCCAACGTATGATCCCAACTGCTTATGATTTATTGAATTTATTGAAGCTAGTTATTAAGACTCGTGTATTGAGCATCCATTTGATATAATCTGCTAATAGTATAACAGGTGGCCATATTTTCTATGGATTTGGTATAAGGTGATTTATAGGATTCCACCATAGGTGAGCTCATAGAAAAAGGTGATCAGGTCTTGAGGACAAAGGTGTTTGGTGATATATCTCTCTGATATACTTGCAAGTTCCAATAGTAATACTTAGACCAATATCTCGTGGAACTAACTAAGGAGGCTCAATCGTGCCATTAGTTGTACTACTCGACTACCTAGGTACTAGAGATAATCTCCTCAAGTGTTATTCTTAGTGTACTATTGCAACAAGATGAATGATTAGCTTATCTAAAACTAGTTTTAGGTATACCTAGAGGACTTCCTATATACCCAAGAGTACATAGAAGTGAAATCTCATATACAACTACTATTTGATGCAACACTACTCAAAGGGGTACCAATAGGGGTTACAAGGGTTTCCAACAATGTGATTTCACTTCTATTTCCTACATGTATTCCTCCCCAACTACATTTTTACCTGTTGAATGATAGATCACTATGTTATTTAAATATGCCTGAACACATCTCTAAAAAAAAAATCAAAAATTTAGGAGATTGTTGACCCAAGAAAAATCTCTTAAATTCACCATAAAATAACTTAATTGTTCAAGGTAGGGTTTGAGGACGAAAATGTAAAATGATCACAACTTCTATTATATGTCTCAGATTGGTTTTTATGACCCCAACTATGAAATGCAACATCTTATTCGAATTTACTTACATTTTTTGATTGAAATCTATGTACTCTATCGAAATATATCCAATCTATGAAATTCATGGTTGTCACTGAAAAAATCTAAAAAAAGGTTCATTTTAAATCAATGATATCTCCACTTCCTAGACTCCATTAATGATGCTTTTTGTCTTCAAATTGGGTATTTTTTAAAGGAATTCAAATATACAACTGGTTTCTTCAAATTCTGCATATAAAGTTTTAGAAATCAACCTGAATTATGTTGGCCTCTTTTTTCTATCAAAAATATGCAAAAGAAAAAATTCCCACTTTCTGCCCAAGAAAGATATTTGATACCACTTGTATTGTACTTAACCCCAAAACTTCAAAGAATTCACATAAAATGTAGTGCAAAACCAAATAACATAAGAGAAAATATATAAACCCTAAGAAATATCTCTTGATAATAAAAAATAGAGAGTTGTGTTCACTTGCCTCTTCAAGAGTGCAACCGCCTAGAGAAAAGTCCAAATACAACAACAACTCTTGACAAAACATTGCATAACCTTCTATTCAATATCTAGCTATCCCTAAAGAAATTTAACTACCTACGGGACCACTTATAATGAGGACCAGTGAGCTAATTTGGTCCTTATTAATAAAAAGGACCTTTTTTACAACAAGTGATTATTAAATAACTATTTAATGAGCCTTATTCAAGGAATGTGGTCTCATACATTAATAAAGTATGAGAGTAAGGGGGTTAGTCTAGGACCCTAACGAACATTACTAGAAACAAGAAGAAGAAAGTGAAATAGTACATGACAGCTAAAGACACATAGAATCAAGAAAAAGGGAATGATCAATTTAGAGAACAAAGTAGTAAGGATATGATGATATATAAATTTGAATGAACATAATCACAATTCTCACTATTGTAATCACAAGTTTAGATTCCATTATGTTGACACTGCCCATTTTGTGCAAGTTCATATCTAAACTTAATCAAGAACATACATGTTAAAAACATTATTTGAGTTTAATAGAGTTTTTCTATCCTAAATAGAATAATTAATAGTTTAATGTGTGAAACAAAGAAAAACCATGCATTATTTTTATCATGAGCTTGACCAGACCTACTCAATATCTTGGTGGGTTGTTCAGATATTTTGATGCAATTCTTATGGCCTAAAAATCAAAGTTACAAAGTGAAAGCACTCATAGTAACCACAAATATACAAATGCATTAATTAAAACGGGAATTACATGTAGGCAGTATATTGTCATAAAAACAATTACACCAAATTATCTACAACTTTGTTTGGGTCAATGCCAATGCTCTCAAGCCTCATTATATTCACAAAGCCTATGCACATGTCTCTGGATACCATGGAAAGAAACATTACAAAATCCCCAAACCAAAAGAGAGCCAAAGGCCCTTTTTTTATTCACAAACTTCATATTTATGCTTGAGCTCATTGGATTTTGGCCTTCAAAATATATTAATTGTTCAAATTCAAAATGAAACCCTTTATATTCCTAGGGTTTACAAAAATTCACTAAAAATGTTGAAATCGTATTAATTTCTTGAAATTTCCAAGTATAATGTTAAAAATAGAGTACAAATCTACATGAGAGGACTTAGAAAAATGCAGTCAAAAACTTGTACAAGTTCCCATTTGAAAAAGTGAGACTTGATGTACAAATATTTCCATGGTACCAATAATACTCAGATCTCAAAAATTTTAAATTTGCCTCCATTTTCTTGTATCAAATATTCCAAGTCTTCAACTAATGCAATTTTCACTAAAATTAACCAAAATTGCCCAGGTTCACTAAAATGTATGTCCATGGTTCTTTTCTTGGCCAAATTGAGTGGTTCAACTTGGAGATTGTTTATTATATCATTCCTCACTTATATACGTTTTCATATTTTCATTTTGAGTAAAAAAACAATGTTGTGCAAAAATATTAAAAGTATGCTCCGTTTCTACACAATGTGCAAAAAGTCCATGAAGCCTTTTTAAAATGGATACCGCATCTTTCTCATGCATGATTTAAGAAAACATATCACCCTAGTTGTTAATTTTTCATGCTAGGCACAAAAACCATGTCTTATATTTTCTTGATTCATCTCCAGGTGCACGCAATTTGCTTGCACAACTACCCTCTGACATTATTTTGACATTTCTAGGCTGCTCTCCATCATCACAAAAATGCACACCATGTCCAAGATAAGGATTCAAATCAACCTTTCTAAGTTGATAAGGATTCTACATTCAATTCTCTACAATCCCCTTTCACATTATGCCATGAATTAATGTCTAATGCTTCAAACAAAGTTGTCCTTATTCCATAATTCAGGAAAATGTATGTCAAGAGCTTCAAAAATGCACACCTGGGAAAAAGTAGTCATTTTGAGGTTGGAAAATTTAAGCTCCTACATCAGACTCCTCTATTTGGAAATTCGGAGCATCCTGCTCAAAAGGTTGTTGATGAATCAACAACTACATAGTGTTCTATTTATTCTCTTTCTTATATTATTTATTCTCTCTTTCTTATATTCTACTTTGCATCCTTCACCCTTTTATTTGTAACCCTCACCTCTGTGATCTACAAATGTAGGTAATTCTTCCAATCCAAACTCAACTGTTCGATCCTCCTTGCCTCATTCACCTTTATCATAATTACCATCATCTCTTCTACCACTTTCTTCCATTCTTCCATTTATTCTTGCTACTACAAATTTCTCTCAAAAGAGCTTACTCCCTCAAACATCTCATTTTGAATGGTGATTACTTCCTAAAAATTATCCCATTCAATGGTGTTTATTGCCTCCACATCCTCCCTTTTCTACACCATCACCATTGTCTAAACAAACGCCACTAATTATTGCTACTCAATTATCTCCTCACTATGTTCTTATTTGGTTTCAATATCTATGCTTCCATGATCATTTCTTGAACCTCCTTCACTTTCACTCTTTATGTCTCCTTCAACTTATATGATCTCTATCATCATCGTGTCTTGTTGCATATTTTCTCTAATCTACTTCTACACTCCTATAAGAAAATTTCTACATTCTTCACCTGCAAACATATTAACACAAAACATAATATGGGATTCAATGTTTCCCATTTGCATCTCTTCCATTGTTACATCTATTGTAACATCATCTCCTTGCAACTCTACTATTGCAAGACCACTCTATTCTGCAACCCCATATTCTGTTGCAACACCACCCACTACTGCAACAACATGTTGAGGAAATTTTTATTTCCCGCTACACTCATCTTCTGTCAATTCACATTTCTACTCTTGCCCAAATATCTTTTCCACTTCAATTATTTCAGTTTATATACCTCACGCGCATTTTCATCACTCCCATTATTCTTTTCAACATTCGGTAGAATCTATGTTCTCTTCTCTACTCTTTGCCTACTCTTTTGTTCTATCTTCATCTACGTATTTTCCTCTTTCAAGGATAAATAATGAATTGCTTGTAATGAGTGCATCCCGTCTGCATAAATCCACTTTCTAATGGACACCTTCAAATCATTTACAAATTTTATAATTTCTTCTTCACCATCTTGTACAAGACCAATTCTCGTGGTCACTTTGCAAAATTATTCAAAATAATTCTCTACACAATTATCATTCTACCTCATTCCTTTAATCTTCTAAGCGTCTCCAAAGCATACTCATAAGTTACAAACTTACCTCTTAATTTGTTAACCGTCTTCTCCGACTGCTAGATCTTGACTTTTACTCTTGTTTTTCTATCAATCTTCAAGTAACCCCTCCATTTATATGCATAGCCTTTCAATTTTTCATGGGAAATATTCACTTTTAGAGGGCCTTCAATCCATCCCATCTATTCTATATCAATTCTTCTAGGTTTGAACTTCCATAAAATTTACACATCTCCCTATTCATTTGGTGCTATTGCATATCTTCCTCTTCGATCTTATCCTTCACATATTTTGGATTTATTTTCTTCTATTCATCTAGTTCAATGGAATGCATCTTATTCATCATTTGTTGCAAAAATTATGTAACATTTTCCATCATCTTTGAACCAATGCTTTTTCTTCGGGTTCCTCTCACCATAGGAATTTCTCTTTCTTCTGTTCTGTTTTCTTCAATTCAATATTCCACACATTTTAAATTCTTGTGTCTTCATCATCTCTACTACAATGACCTCTTTTATTTAAATTTATTTTTAATCTATTGCCTTATTGACTACTTTAAATAACTAATTCATCAAAACAATAATTTATACTTCCAGAGATGCCATGTTCTCATGGTAACAACTCTTAGTAATTCTCACCAATTACTAACTCTTGTTCTTTTTGCTACCAAACCACTCACTAGAAATCCCTTTTACTGGACTTGCCTTCACAAAGGCCACACACCACCACTCTTCAAGGACAGACCAATACTCCAAGAGGAACACAAACCTACTTTGATACTAGTTGATGTAGTGTCTATGGTGTTAGGGTCCTACCATAACCCCCTTAGATATTTTATTAATGCATGAGGCCACCTTCATTGAATAAAGCCCATTAAATAGTTATTTAATAGTCACTTTGATCCATATTGGATTATCATATAATTTTACATCTATCTTAGTACTTTTTGGGTGGAAACAATTGGAGGAATCAGCTTGTAGGGTCATTTTAGTGATCGGTCCCATTTTAGAAAATTGGGGTCTGAGACCTTGTGGAGCCATTTTGAGGAATTAAATGGTATTTTGGGGGAGTTAAAATGCCCATAACTTGTTTCCACACCCTTGACATTGTTATACACTCTGATACATTTCCAATGGTGTAAACATTGCCTCAAACAGAGCTCGTATGTGAAAGTCATGCCTCCTGCAAGTTGACCTACCTTGTTGATCACCATGGTACGAGTGGATGCCACGTCAACCCCCATTTTTCACACATATAGGTCTATCCATGTGTGTACTTTCAAGAAGATTCTAGAAAGTCCAAACCTAATCACTATTTGAGGTTTGAGGAAGTCAAAATCCTAACCCTAGACAACTGTCGAGCTATGTTAAATATTGTGTTGCTAGGAAAAGAAGAGGTTCCATTATTTTGTATTGTACTTGCTCCATAGTTGATCAGAACATCCAAGGAGGGGGATTTGAGATCATAATAGAGGTAGGAAGAAGATTCTTTAGTAGCTAATCAGGCCACGGAGTCGTAAGCAACTCCATAGTGAGTGCCCCCCTTTCTTTGTATTTGCATTTGAAGAAGAGAGAGAAAAACACATGCATCACCTTCTAGTTTTGTTTTCTCCCATAGTGGGTTCCTCGGGATACATCTTGTGTTTATTTGTGTGGATGGTGTGTTCTTTTTCTTAGTATTTTATTTTCGTATTTCAGTGATTGCATTGATTTGAGCAATTAAGCTATTGATTATAAATCTAAAATCTAATGAAAATAAACCGGCATAATAAAATATTTCAGTATAATACAAGATCAAGTGGTAATGAATTCATTTTTTTTCTTTTTATCTGTTGGGCTAAGCATTCCACATGGCACCTCCTAAAACCTCTCGTAGCGAGGATGTCTCAATCACATATATGCAAGCATAGTTTTGTTGTGTATTCAATAAATCTCAATATGTATGATAGAAATTAATGCAAGAATAACAAATCCACACAATATATAACAAAACAATGAAGTCAAGAATTTAGAAAAAAACTCTTGAGGTAGGATAACACCATCAATTATTCCTTAAGGAAGGCACTTAATTCCACAAACAATTATTCTTGCTACAATTACAATATTCTTCACAATACATCCATTACATTGCTTCTACTTGCTTTTAGCACTATCTACCTCCTAGGAGCATTCTAGTAGGTGGAACCTTCTAGTAAACCTTCTTACATTTATGCTTTGACACTACTCTGTAGGCCTTATTTACTATAAATAGCCTCCATACATAATAATACATAACCACCTATCCATTCTTATTCCCACTACGTACCTCCCTAGGTACCCCATATTACCCACCTAGGGAGGTACCCAGTGGGAATAATAATAGATAAGTGTTTATGTATTTTTATGTATGGAGGCCATTTCTAGTAAATAAGGCCCCCATAGGAGTGTGAAAGAAATAAACGTAAGAAGGCATACTAGGAGTAAGTCTTCTTACATTTATTTCTTTCACATTACTACATGGGCCTTATTTACTAGAAAAGACCTCCATACATAACCATCTATCTATTATTATTCCCACTGGGTACATCCATAGGTACCCTATATTACCCCCCTATGTACACCATCTTTCCTTGGCTTTCCAAAATGATCTTGCCATTGAAAAGTGGCTTGGTAAGTGTAACACACCCATGACGGGTCAAAATAAATGAATAAAAAAAATTAATTACTTTCTCCTCAATTAGTCAATTCCTCCATCCATGGTCTCTAATCCTGGTCAATGGAAGTCAGGGAAGAACTTCAAATCCACTGGATAGGTCTTCTTTCCCTTAAAGCGCAGGTTATATGGAACCCTCAGCTTTCTCCCTAATTCCTTTAAGCTTCAGCGTATTTAAGTGCTAGCTCTCCTGGATAAGCCCCTCCCTTTATGTGACCAAGGTTGTGACCAGTCACCAAATCGAAAGGCGCGTCATGATTTCGCGTTTCGCGACTTTGCGTCTCACAAAGTTCACTTACTCGTCCTTCCCTCTAACAAGTCGACGGCCTAGATCTCTCCTCGATCCAATGGCTCAGATCAAATCGTGATTTCACGTTTCGCGAGTTCCCAAAACTCTTACTTTCGGTTTCCTGAGTTGCGAACTCCCGATAATACTAGATCTACGGTCCACAATCTTTCTTCAATCAACGGCTATGATTAAGTCACAATTTTTCATTTCGAGACATGGGAGGTTGGTTCACCTTTGTTCTCTTGATTCTCGATTTCTCGATATTTGTGAGAATCATATCGATGACTCACAACTCCCCATGATCTAATGGCTCAGATCAAATCGTGATTTCGTGTTTCCCGAATTCTCATGACTCCACCCTTTGACTTTCCTGGGTCGCGAGTCAGTGAAATTTTGATCTCTCACCACGTGTCCTCTTGGATGGATGGTTAGGATCAAATCGTTACTTCACGTATCATGAATTCTCACAACTCCACCCTATGACTTCCCTGGGTTGCGAGTTAGCGAAATGTTGATCTCTCGCCATGTGTCCTCCTGTATACTTTCGAAGGGTTTAACCCTCGTGCACCTCTCCTGGATCCAATGGTTGTTGGTCCTCACACTCAGATCTGACAGTCAAGGAGGGTCCTAATGGATCCTTATATCTATGTCTCAGATCATGTCACAACTTTGGATTTTGGGAGTATAGTCGCGCCACCATGCGATTCTCCCGACATGCGGTCTTGCAAAGACTGAAGGAGTCGAGGCATTAACACCTGCACCCCTTCTTCAAATATAACGGTTATGCTAGACCCTGGGACCTCCCGAACAGACTCATCCATTCATCTTCTAAACAAAAATATATCTCCTTTTGATACTCAAACCTCACTATTCTTTCGGATCTTTGTTGGCTCTGAAGGACTTAAGAGTTTTGCACTCTTTCTCTTGAACGTAATGCTTGGAAGCATTCTTCCGCGCACTCCTTACGTTCATTTCTCAACTCTAGGACCTAACATGGTTTTGGTCTCTTCCCACCTTGCAGAGACTCGGTGCATACCTTCACTACCTCTCCTGAGCTTAATAGACCCCATCCTCGCAATGTTTGCGGGGTTCAACCTCTGAAATCAGGGGAGTACTCACTTGACCCTGAGACGACAATGAAATTATCGAGGGCAAGTATTCTCAAGGAATTAAACTAGATCATAAGAGAAATTAAGCAGATATAAAAGTCCTCAAGGGGCGAATGCATACTCTTAACTAAATCATTCAATACAAAAACCATTAACAGGTGTATAAATATAAGCATGCACTCATTATTTCCAGTTGAAGCACAAAGCATGAAAGAAACACTTATCAGAACCATAAGATGTGATGCAACTATTGAGAGGGGTGCTCATTTCCACCCAACCATAGGCTCAGTCACTCCCACTGGATTTATCACTGGCCACCACCGAGCTTAGGCCACGATGATTTGAGATTCAATCTCTTACTTCCATCTCAACGAAAGTTAGGGACGAAGGTTACTCTCCTTCTCCCTATATAGGAATAGACGAGGACGAAGGTTACCCTTCTTCTCCTGAATCAGTCTCCATTCCCTGTGATCATAACTCACTTTTTGCTTTCAATCCCTCCTTGGACCTAAGAGTTTCTGCTCTCGTCTCTGCATTTTTTTGCAACTCTCCTCTGCCCACCTCCACGCTTCCTTTCTTTCCTTTCTTAGGAACATTGTGTGTGGCTCAGATCCCCAATCCGTGGTCAGGTCCAGAAGCCTTCAAATGGGCGGTTTGCCCCATTCCCTCCTTAATTCTTGAGGAGGCTTTCCCACCTACTAGCCTGACTGAAATCCATTTCGGGTCAAAGGGTTGTTCTGATCTTGAAAAATTAAAAACCATCATAGTACTGGTTCGGTGGAGGTTAACGCAACCCTTCTGGGTCCCCTCCACCGCCTTTCCCTTAGAAATCGTGGTCTCTCTTAGCACATCCCCTTCTCAACAGTCATACAACACGTTTCCATTATCTATTAAAATCACAGGAATTACATTCATCGACCTTTATACAAAGGTCCACCAAATCAAACATTCACACTTTGAGTTTTCCATAGTCGTTGGCCAATAAAGTTATATTTACAGACTGAGGGTGTTACAATTCCCTCCCCCTTAATGGAATCATCATCCTTGATGTTTTATCTAGAAAAATGATAGGTATGTAGAAAAGTAAACAAAATCGGATATGCATGTCTCATGGCATCTTCCATTTCCCACATAGCTTCATCTGGGTCAAAGTTTTTCCATTGCACCTTGACCTGTGCAATGGTTCAGTTCCTGAGTGAGGTTTCCTTCCTGTCTAATATGCATTGGGGTTATGGAAGGAATTCTCCCTCCGGCTCCACCTAGATCACAAACCAGTCAATTATATGATTAGCATCATGTACATATATCTTCAATAATGAAACATGAAAAACATTATGTGTCTTTACAGTGAGAGGAAGTGATAGCATATAGGCTACAGGTCCCACTCTATCTAGGACTTCAAAGGGTCCACAATACCGAGGTGCCAACTTGGCACAGACTCCCATTCTCAGGGAACTCTTCCTGGCTCTAACTCTGAGATAGACATGGTCTCCAGGCTTGAACTCTCTAGGAGTCCTCTTTCTATCGGCGTAACTTTTCCATCTATCCTGAGCAATCTTCAAATTTTGTCTTATCTGAACCACTTGTTGTTCCATTTCTTTTGGCATGTTGGGTTCGGTTGTAATTATGTCCACTGTATTGCTCCAGCTAATTGGAATTTTGCACTGTCTACCATAGAGGACTTCAAAAGGGCTCATCTTCAAGGATTCTTGATAACCGTTGTTGTAGGCAAACTCTACCAATGGTAGGTAGTCTTCCCACTTCTTAGGTTGATGCATTACATGCATCCTTAGCATGTCTTCTACTATTTGGTTCACTCTTTATGTCTTCCCATCAATTTGGGGGTGATAAGCTATGTTGAATAACAATTTTGTCTCCAAACCAGCCATTAGGGATTTCCAAAAGTTCAAAGTAAACTTGGTGTCTCTGTCAGATATAATTTCCTTGGGCATGCCATGCAGTCTGAATATCTCCTTCATGAAGATGTTGGAAATATTTATTGCCTTGCAGGTTGACTTGACAGGGATGAAATGGGCAAACTTACTCAGTTTTTCCACCACGACCATGATGGCATCATTTTGCTTGGTCGACTTTGGTAGTCCAGTGATGAAATCCATGGAGATGGTTTCCCATTTCCATTCTGGGATTGGTAGGGGCTGTAACAATCCTGTTGGATGCCAGTGTTCCGCCTTAACTTGTTGGCACTCTAGGCACTTAGCTAGATGGTTATCTATGTCTTTCATCAACCCAGGCCAATAGAATCGTTTCCTAGTGGTCATGATCATCTTCTGATATCCTAGGTGACCAGTATATGGTCTCTTATGTAGTTCATCCATTATGAACCTCTTCAAGTTGTCACAGTTTGGAATATACAATCTATTTCTGTAAGTCAGCAGTCCTTCCTCGAGCATCTGGTAGCCTTCATACCTCATCCCTATAGGATCTTGTCTTAGGTATGAGGTCACGGTCTTGAAGAATGCATATGTATCTTGTGCATTTCGAACCCTTTCCCTGATGTTTGTTTCACAGGCGCTTATTGCTGCTAGATGAATTGTTTTTATACTCCTGCTAAGGGCATCGGCCACCTTCTTTTCCTTTCCTTTTATGTGTTTTATTTCAAAGTCAAATTCACTTAGGAGATCCATCCACCTAGCTTGCCTGGCATTGAGTTTTGGCTGATCAAATAGGTGTCTCAATCCACAATGATCTGTCATAAGCACAAATCTTCTACCCAGGAGGTAGTGCCTCCACGTTTTTAAAGCATGTAATATGGCAGCCAATTCTAGGTCATGGGTCACATAAATGATCTCATGCCTGTTTAATTTCCTGTATGTGTAGCAAATTACACATCCCTCTTGCATAAGGACTCCTCCGAGTCCTTCTTTGCAGGCATCTGTACACGCAAGGAAATCATTATCCGGGTCTTTAATCTTTAGCACAGGTGCATGGGTCAGGAGGTATTTCAGTTCTTGAAATCTTTCTTCACATTTCGATGTCCAAATGAATTTAATCTGGGCTTTTTTCTGAAGGGCATTGATTGGACAGCCAATCTTGGAAAACCCTTTTATGAACCTTCTATAGTATCTCGCTAAGCCCATGAAGAATCTAATATCAAATACATCCTTTGGGGTAGGAAATTCCATAGTAGATCTGATCTTGTCGGGGTCTACTGCCACTCCTTTCTTAGAAATGACATGGCCTATGTAATGGACTTGCTTCTAAAAGAAGTCGCACTTGCTAAACTTAGCATAGAGCAGATGCTCTCTTAGTACTTGAAGTACGAGTCTAAGATGTTCTTCGTTCTCCTCCCTATTCTTGGAGTAGATTAGGATATCATCAATGAAAACCAATACAAATTTGTCCAGAAATTTGTTGAGTACATTATTCATCAAGCACATAAAAGTGGCGAGGGCATTGGTTAACCACGAATTCATAGTGACCATACTTGTCCTGAAGGTTGTTTTGTGTATGTCTTCATCCTTAATCTGGACTTAATGATAGCCAGACCCTAAGTCGATTTTCGAGAATATAGTAGCACCTCCCAGTTGGTCGAACAGGTCATCGATTTTGGGTAAGGGGTATTTGTTCTTTATGGTTGTCTTATTGAGTTGTCTATAATCTATGCACAGTCGGAGTGTGCCATCTTTCTCTTTCACAAATAGGATGGGCGCTCCCCACGGAGATACACTGGGTTGGATGTAGCCTTTGTCCATCATCTCATTTAGTTGTAGCTTGAGCTCAACCAGATCTGGCGTGCTCATCCTATATGGCACTCTAGATGTTGGTACCACTTGTTAGCGTCAGAAGTCACTCCTGGATTGCTTGCAGGAGCAGAGCCCAACGCCCATCAGTTTTATGTCACGATTTGTTTATGGAGGGTGATCAAATG
>JASDQU010026476.1:4945-27310 GCA_032191745.1 Picea mariana
GACCTGGAGGAGGTAGACTACGTGGATGAAAAAATGAGGATTTTTTCACAAAGCCTTTTGGGAGACGTAAGAAACTGGTTCAAATCCCTCCCACCCATGAGCATTCAAGACTTCACAGCATTCAAAAGGTCCTTCCTAAATAAATGGGGGGATAAGAAAAACCCTTTGCAACTGTTAACACAATAAAATAACATGAAGAAAGCACCGAAGGAAATGGTGCAGGAATTCTCAGCTCATTTTTTGAAGGTATACAACTCCATCCCTGCTGAAGTAAAGCCCCCTCCCTGCGTTGTGCACTTGCAGTACGTGGATTCCTTCGACGATGACTTTTCTCTACTGCTGAGAGAAATAAGATCACGAGTTTGGATGCCATAATGAGTAATGTTGTCGAGGTTGAAGTGAATATGATGGCGTCGGGAAAAATCAAATCGAAGTTCAATCAAGGTGACAAAAGACCCCAGGAAGACGCAAAGTCGTCGACGTCGCGGTCCTCAGACGACAAATTTGACATGATGATGAAGACCATGGAAAAGTTGATGGAGAGAATGTCCGTGGGAAACATGCCTATTACATGAGAACAAAATGACCCACAACCCAGAAATCCGAATCTCTGTAGGGGTCAAATTCCTCAAATCAAGTAACGACACCCAGGTGACCAGCAAAAAAGACCTTCTTTCCATAACAACTATGTAGACAAAGATTTTGACCAGTCTTTCTATGACCAGATGCATTGTTTTGATGACAAAAACCTGCACGTGTTCTTGACGAAGAGCAAATGCGATGGATATATGATCCAAAATGAATACTTTGCATTGGAAACCGATGATGGTATGATACTCGAAACAGATGATGCACCGTATTTGGAGATGAAAGAATTCAAGAAAGGTTATCAAAATGCTATCATCCAGTTCCAGAAGAAGTACAACCTCCAAAGTAAAGATGTACTTACCGAGTCGAAACAAACAGACTCCATAAAGAAGCATACAGTGGACACCCCTTCCACGAGCTGACCAAGACCAGAAAACATGGCCAAGGATGTAGCCGAGAAGTCGAAGTCAAAGGAGGAAGTCCCCAAAAAATCCTCGGAGATAGGCCAGGAGATGAGCGGAAAAGAGGTAGAAAAAACCTGTTCCCCTTTCAATTTTGAACACGAAATGGCCAAAATCAAAATCTTCGTCCCATTCAATGAGATGATTAGAAAGGGTGAGTATTGGGAACAAATCATTAAAATGATGAAAACGAGAGGTTCCCCCGATACTCTGAACATTCGAGACGACCACCCCGCCATCTTGTTTGGTCTGCGCGTCGAAGAGACAAGCGATGATGAAGATGTGCCCCCTTTCTATGTCAGTCTGAAGATCCATGATCTGAACTTGCATAACGCCATTCTTGATTCTGGCACATCACACAATATCATGTCGAAGGTGGTCATGGACGAGCTAGTTTTAGAATTCATTAGACCATACAAGGACCTTTTCTCCTTCGATTCGAGGAAAGTCAAATGTTTGGGTCTTATCAAAGACCTGGTTGTATCGTTGGCTCAAATCCCTACCAAGAACATGGTCATGGAAATAGTCGTCACAAACGTACCCCTGAAGTTTGGCATGCTACTTTCGAGATCGTGTGCTGCGAAGTTGAAGGGCACAATGCATATGGATATGACTTACACCACTATCCCTATTTTTGGCCATGACAGAAGGCTGTACAGAGAAGTGTTGCTGAAATACATGGTAAGCAGCAAGACACAACACCACAATCATCCTATATACGTCATCGACACCGAATTAGGTTCATCTATATTCTAAATTATTTTAACTTCGAAGAAGAGGGATCGATGACCATCATGACAGCTGACAAGAAAACCGCACAAGAAACAATAGAGTGCGCCAACCCAGAAGACCACAAGAAAAACAGGATGTGGAACATGAGTTTTGACATTGCAGTCAGCCGAGAAGGAGCCAGGGCTAGTATATGGGTGACCCCCCTTAAAGAAAGAACAAAGTTTCATTCATTCAAGCTCGCACTTGAATGCGCTAACAACATGGTCGAGTATGAAGCATTAACCTTGGGCTTACAAGTTTTGAAAGAACTAGGCGCACAGAGGATAGCAGTGCATGAAGATTTCTATTTTATCATAAATAACGTAAAGGGTGTGTATTAGACCAAAAACCCCAGACTACGAGCATACAAAAATATGGATTTGGACCTTCTCGAAGGATTTTTGGAGTATGACCTGACTACTATCCCTAGAGAACAGAATCAGATCGCCAACGCATTGGCCACCTTGGCCTTGATTTTCAATATTCCCATTGTTCCAGATAAAAGATATGAAATCGAGGTCAAACACAGGCTGGCAGTACCCGACAACATCAAACACTGGAAAGTGTTTGATTATGAAAAACATGTGGAAAGGTTCCTCCTCATGAGAGATGAGTTCGCTAAGACAAACATTGACGGGGAATACTACGACGATGGAGATGAGGGCACAGATGCGCGCAGTGATGACGACCCTTTCCAGAACCAGATCACGGGAAGGGATATAATACAACTGAAAAACAATGTTATTCCAAAGGGGTTGGTGCCACTAGAAAAGTTGTTTGACAAAAATGATGTGGCTGAGAACCCCAAGATCATAGCAAGAGCAGAATATGTGGAAGACTACAACATCAGGACCGAGGCAGAGCCGAAGATGGTAAAATTATAAAAAACACTCAGTCCGGAGGTTAATCAGGATTACATAAAACTCATGAAATATTTCCTGGACTTTTTTGTGTGGAGCTACGATGATATGAAAGTGTATGACAAGAAGGTGATCCAACATGTTATCCATCTCAAGGAAGATAATAAACCTTTCAAACAGAAGCTGAGATGGATAAATCCCCTATTGCTGTCATGATCGAGAAAGAGGTTAAGAAGCTTTTTGACGCCAAAATTATTGTTTCCTTAAGATTCTCTAAGTGGGTAGCTAACTTAGTACATGTGGGAAAGAAAAGCGGTGAAATTAGACAGTGCATAGACTTCCAAAATTTGAATAAGGTGTCTCTCAAAGACCACTACCCCCTTCCCAAAATGGACTACATATTGCAAAAAGTGGTGGGATCTTAGAAGATGTCCATGCTAGACGATTTCTCAGGATATTACCAAATCATGGTCCACCCGGACGACAGAGAGAAGACAACTTTCACCACTCCGTGGGGAACGTTCATGTATGCTAAGATGTCATTCGGCCTGATGAACGTTGGTGCCACTTTTCAGAGGGAAATGGAAATCACATTTGACGATGAGAAGGACAAATTCATCGTGATTTATCTTGACGACATCACAGTGTATTCTACCTCTGAAAAACAACATCTCGAGCACCTGAAGAGGGTTTTCCAAAAGTGAAGAAAGTTTGGCATATCACTAAATCCAAAGAAGTCTCATTTTGCGATGGAGGAAGGCAAGATTTTGGGGCACATCATTTCCAAAGAAGGTATTAAAATAGACCCCAGTAGGTTTGAAGGGATTTTGAAGATTAGCACCCCGTGCAGTAAAAATGAGGTACAATCTTTCCTGGGTAAGGTGAACTTTTTGAGGAGATTTATCCCAAACCTGGTGGAAATCATAAAACATATAACTTGTATGCTCAAGAAAGGAAATGAGATTAAGTGGAACCCAGAGGCCAAGAAGTCCTTCGAAGATATCAAAGTGGCTATGACTAAATACCCTATGCTAGCCAGCCTGAACTTTACGAAGGATTTCCTCCTTTTTTCATTTTCCTCAGAACACACTATTGTCGAAGTACTGTTGCATAAGGATGAACAGGATTTCAAGGAACCCATAGCCTACTTCAGCCGGACACTGCGTGAGGCTCCCCTAAAGTATGACATTATGGAAAAGCAGGTGTATGCCTTAGTAAAAGATTTGAAGGAATTCAGGACATACATATTGCACTCCCATGTCATCGCCTGTGTGACCAACAATTCAGTAAAGGACATCCTGACTCAGCCTAACCCGAAAGGAAGGAGAGGAAAGTGGATAGAAGCCATGTTAGAATATGATCTTCAGATCAAGCTAACAAAGTTGGTAAAGGTTTAGGGTCTCTTGAAGTTGATGGCACAGTCGGATTGTGACGTTGTAGGAATGAACTTCATTGTCGATCTGTCGGAGGGCCCTCAAGAAGAAAAAGATGCACAGATGCCTCATCATTTCATTTATTCATTGTCATATGCATACATCATATATGAATGGAGGCGATCCCCACAAAGCAAGCTACCGACACGGTCATCATACAGTTCCTCGAGACAAACATCTTTTCAATGTTCGAGTGTCCTGTTTAGATCATAACAGATAACGCAACCACATTCAAGTCTAAAAATATGGAGAAGTTCTATCAGGATTATAACATAACCTTGGGGCATTCCACAACATATTATCCACAAGGAAAAGGGTTAGCGGAATCCTTAAATAAGAGCCTGACTAGGATCATCAAAAGGTTGTTGCTAGACAACAAGAGAGTCTAGCATAAGAAGCTTACCTATGTGCTATGGGCAGATCGGATTACCACCAAAAAATACATATCAACGTCACCTTTCCATATTGTTTAAGGTGGAGACGCAATATTCCCTACTGTGTTGGGACCGCTCATCAGAAAATTGTTGCAAGAGGAGGAGGTCGAGCCAAATGATGCGTAGAGGGGGATAAACCAGCTGATTCACATTGTTGGCACAGGGGCAGACCCAGGGTTCAGCTCCAAGAGCACACTAACATTCCCTAACTACTGGCCCTTTTGGCAACACCTGCGAGGGAGATGCAGTCTCACCCGAAGTAACTATGGGGAGGTTGCAGGACAGAGATGTCTACAACCAAAGGGAATACCAAGTGGATCTAATACGAGAGCAATACAACATTTATATATCACTTACTTGTTCAGATCTACTCCACAGAACTATCTATCAGATCTAACACATTAATGCAATAACAGTATACCAAATGACAAAGTACAGAGCATCAATCACACACACAACACAAGATATACTTGGTTCACCCTCTCTCTAGGGCTACATCCACAGAAGAGTGCTTTATAATATATTAATATGAAGCATACAGTTCTTGTATGTTCTCTTAGCTAATAGATATTCTTTCTTCTCCTTTCTTTCTCTCCCCCTCCTGCGCACCCAGCTGCAAGGTTGACCTTCACACCCAGCTGAAGATCTTACAATACTATAAGGCTCTAAACTCAACACTTCTCTCTCTCTTGACAATAATCACTCATGCCAATAATAAAACTAGAACCAACAATACCAACAATCATAACAACAACAAAAGCCCATCCTAGGTCCTTTAGACCTCTATTTATACATTACAATAGCTCACCGACAGCCTTAGGTTGAGACCTAAGTGTCAAAACCCTAGGTCAACTTGATCAATAGTTTTAGGGCTTCGCCAGCTTTTCTTTCCTTCCTTCTTGCACGGTGCTCCAAAGCATCCAACGGTAGTTTTTTCTGCTTGATGAGTTGTCCACAATCTGTCTTCCTTTCTGATCTGGCATCCTCGATCTCGTCATCCAACGTCTTGATTTCTCTTACTTCGCTCCATCTTTTCTTCTCTTTTTCTTACTTCGACCCAGTAACAGTCACTATGTCTTCCGCGCAATTCACATTTTGCCTTTTCTTCCTTGATCTTCACTTGCTTCCTTAACCAAGGGACAATAGGCCCCCAACACTCACCTGTGACTCGTCCCAAGGAACTTCAGATCTCAACTTCTTGTTTTACTTCGACTTCAAACTGCACAGGGTATCCTTTGCTTCCAACTCTAGTCCTCCCTTCCTTCCTTCCTTGTGCAGACTATATTTTTTGTGTCTGGTATCCAGTTTCAACTACACCTGGTACCTAGACCCTTTTCCTCATGCTTTTACTAAGAGATGCAAGACAACGGGTTGTCATAATACAATTTCAACCGGCTTCTGTTCACCAAACCTTCCTTCCATTTTCCATTCAAAGTATTCAACTGCGCAACTCCTCCTTCTGTAACATAGGAAACCTCATATGGCCCACGCCAATGCATTCTGAACTTCCCAAGTTGCTTCATGAACTTGCTTTCATATACCAGTACCAGATCACCTTGCTTAAATACCTTCTTCTTGATGTGTCTGTCATGGTAGGCCTTCTCTCTTTCCTTCTGAACCTGCTGGTGAAATCCTGCAATGAATCGGTCTTCTTCCAGTTCGACCAACTACGCAAGCTTCTCTCGAACAACGCCAGTGTCATCCATATCTGTAAAGGAAACAATTCGTAAGTTGGGTACCAAATATTCCACTGGGACAATGACTTCGAGACCATACACCAACTTGAAGGGGGTCTGCATGGTCATTTTCTTGCAAGTGGTTCTATAGGCCCATAATACTACTGGTATTCTTAAATCCTAGTCATCCATGTTCACACTACAAATCTTCGTTAGCGTTGTCTCCAAGATCTTGTTGAATGCTTCAATTCTTGTAGGGTTAGTTGTGGTGATAACGACATTTTATCTCTTCTAGATGGTTTCCCAACTCTTTGGCATACATTTCAGGCCCTGTAATAGTCCTTAGCATCTCTGTGTAAGGTAGGCCACAAAATGCCAGATCTAAGAACCTTTTGCATAGTTTCTTTCCCTTCGTAGTGTCCTCCTACGATGCCTTCATGAGCTTTGGTGAGAATCAACGGTCGCTCTTCTTCCATAACACACTTCTTCAGTGTCTCATCAGATCCCATCTTGTATAGTTTTCCAGCTATAAGTGAAAATTCTGCAATGCGCACTACTAGTTGTTTCTTCTAGGTGATTTTATATTCACTAGGTGCCATTCCTGTTGATAGGAAATGGACTATTTCTTCAAAGTGGTCATCAATATTTCTAATGGCTATCAACTGTGCATCCGACAGTGTATCCTCCAAACTAGTAGGCTCTTCTCCATGTTCCAACCTCAACAAGTGGTCAGGACCTTTGTTCATTCTTCCTGGCTTAATCACGATCTCAAAATCATATTTCTGAAATAGTAGAAGCCATCAAAATATTCTCCCCCCAACATTGGCTTGTTGAATAGGTATTTCACCGCAGAGTGATCCGTAAACATTTTAAAGTGTCCTCCCAACAAGTAGTGGCGGAAATTCTATAGTGCATACACCATGGATAACCCCTCTCTCTCAGTGGTGGTGTAATTAATCTCTGTTGTGGATAGTTTCCTGCTAGCAAAAGATAATGGGTGGTCGATGTCTCATGTTCCTGGTTTTTCTAACACAACTCCTAATGCAATAGAAGATGCATCGGCATGCACGTGAAATTCCTTGTTCCAATCTGGGAAAACCAAAATAGGTGCTGTAACCATTTTCTGTTTCAGCGTGTCAAAGCTCTGTTGGCATTCTTTGATCCATTGAAATTGACAATCTTTCTTCAAAATCTTCTCCATGGGTGTTTTAATATGGGCATAGCCTTTAATGAACTTCCTGTAATATCCAGTGTGTCCCAACGCAGTGCGTGGATGTTTGAATGAAGTAGGAGGGGGTAGATCAACTATGATGGCAATTTTAGATGGATCTACCAACAATCCCTACTTGCATACAATATGACCTAACAACACTCCAAATGGTGAAAATAAAATGCACTTCTTCAAGTTTAAGGCAATCTCACAATGCCTGCACTTGTCCAACATTATCCTTAAACATTCGATATGATTTTTCAATAAACCGAAAATAGTCCAATCATCAAAGTATGATTCTAGAAACTTATGTAGAAACTCCTTGAATGCTTCAACCTCCACCCTGGAAAATATGGCTAGGGATTTCTTCAATCCAAACGACATTATTGTATATTGGTAGGACCCCCATTTTGTGGAAAAGGTGGTCTTATGGTGATCTTCCTTGGCAATCCAGATCTGATGGTATCCTGAAAATCCATCTGTAAAAGAATATACCTCCTAGCCTCCTACATTATCTAACACTTCATTAGTGACTGGCATACGGAAGGGGTCATGCAAACATGCATCATTCAGCTTTCTAAGATCTACGCAGATCCTGATCTCTCATGTCTTCTTGTCTTGTACCACCATAGGGATAATCCATTATGATTCTTCGATAGGTTCTATAATCCCTACTTCTAGCATTCTGTCGAGCTCAATCTTCACTTTCTCCTTATATTTAGGGTTCAATCTGTAGGGTCTTTGTTTGACTGGTCTTGCATCTAGTTTCAAAGGGATCATCATCTCTTCCATAGGCCCTTTAATGCTCTTCATATCAGTGAACTCGATTGGAAACAAGTCCTGATACTCATGTAGCAATTTTGTGATCTTGTCAATAGTGGAAACATCCCAATAATCTCCAACATTTGCAAGCTTCAGTTTTTTCTCTGTTCCAATATTGACTTTCTTGATCTTGATCGGTTGTCCAATAAATGGTAGCTCAACTCATAGTCCTTCCACATCTCTCTGGACTTTTGTTTCTGTGATGTTAACCTTCCTAGGATCATCGTCTTCATCAATATTGATGTTGTAACAACCTTGCAGTTTCTGGAGAGGCGCAGTCCATTCGTCCTCTTCTTTTTCCAAAGGGAGGCTAGGTGCCTCCTCAAACACTTTTTGTCTTACAACCTTTAATGCTTGATATACTATAGGATATTGGATTTCGAATAAAAAGGTAGTGACAAAGTTCTGAGTCATACCTTCCCAATCTGTAGTGATGAGGCATAGCTCTGCTTGAAGGTACCAGTTGATAAGGGTTGTGTCTAGTGTGTTAATGAATTTGTGCACCCACTTATCTTGAGGAATATTTCTCCATGCTTCCTCACAACTTCGCACATGGTCCTTCAGACAACTCCGACCTGTGTATCTAACCTCATAGCCTTCTACTTGCACCAAGAACCATGCTATCATCAGAGTAACAATCGTTGTTACGTTGGTACACTTTCTTCAAAGTCTGACAAGAAGGTTTCTAAAGGATTCAGACCATTAAAGGTGGGTAAGTTACTTACTTTTGTGCCGATCCAGCGTACTTCTCTGGTTAATCTAGTGCATCTCCTTGTAGTTACTTTGTACATTTTGTTCTACCAATTCTCCAGTGCTTCTTCTGAATATGATGAAAATGTGTCGTCACTTCACCAACTCAAATTTTCATCCACCGTAGGATTAATGTAATCATATTGTCTGGTTGTTAATTTGTATATGTTTTCCAGTTCATATGCGTAGTTTTCTTCTTTGATGGGCTCTGTGTATCATTGACCTTCATCGGGATCTAAAGGTGAGATGACCCTAAGGCCATCTCCTTCAAACATCATTCATCTTTTCTTTAAATCGACCACAGTGGAATTATTGAAATACAAATCAATTCCTAACAACACAGGGTAAGGATAGTTATCATCAACTATCTCAATCACCTCGAAGTCTGCAAATGTCCTCACTCTGTCGATGTCCACGGGGACATGTTCCAATCTTCCAAAGGATCTTACGGCTTGCTGATTATCCATACTAAGTCTGATAGGGGAATAGATCAACTTAGGTTTTCCCATCAATGGCCAGGTTTGCTTTGTCATCACATTGACCTCTAACCCTAAGTCGAAGACCACATAGTCCATATCATACACTCCAATCTGAGCATTCAGGTGTAGTTCCTTATTTGTCCTTCTCTTCTTGGATAGTTGATGTATTTCTTTATTCAGTAAAGGATCTACCCTTCCCATCTCATACTGTTTGAACAAATTTTGCAGTTCTTGTATGGCTCTCTCATCTTTAATCAGCTCTATAAACGTATACAAGAAACTAACAAGTTTCTTTGCCTATTTTCCATCTTTGGGCGAAGCAGACTGATCAAATGCCACAAGCATTCCAAATTCTATCACTTCTAGTCATGTATTTGATGAAGAACCTTGATCTCCCTTGAATTCTCTTCTTGCCTCCTCGAAAATTTGTTTTTCTTTATTTGCATCAAAAGTTTGTGTCTTCTCTACAGCTTTCCTAACTCCTGATTCTTTTATAGTCTTTACTTGGGTCATTTTGTCTTCTCTTGTTACAATGCCTCCTCGAGTGATAACAATGACTCTAGGGTCTTCTTCACGAGGTTCTTCTTTGATTAATTGTATTTGCGGGTTCCGCTGAGGTCCCCATCTCTCATGAAGTTTAGCCAGCAATGCTGGACATTCCTCGATAACATGCTCAAAAGAGTTGCAAAAGATACAAGTGGTACAAGGGTTCTGACAGTCCCTTGCCAAGTATCCTAGCTATGCCCATTTGTTATAACCCTAAATTTCACCAAATATGCTTACCTGGCATCAGGCCAACTCATATCCCTTCTTTGACAAAACTATGCTGAACAAACTCTTTGAAAATCCTCTTGTGTAAAGGCCCACACACCCTAACCCATTACTGCACGCGTGTACACGTTGGCTGACTCAAAATAGCCCGCGTGTACCTACTAAAGCATAAAAAAAGGAAAGTTTCCGATAGAACTAAAAGGTATGGGTGAGTTAACTGAAACTCCTGGCCATGCATGGACGAGGGTTCATCCAAAACCCTTGCTCCTTCTAGCCTATAAAAGAAGGGGTAGGGGTACCATTTGGAAGAGGAAAAAATATAACGAAGAAAATCTGCCCATTTACATATTCTATTGTCCCAACCCTTTAGCCTTTCCTCATGCCAAAGGAGATTTAACACAAAGCAGTTGAAGGAAAGAAGAAGAGGAGCCCAGGATTAGGTTCAAGGAGCAGTGGCCGGTCTCAGCTTTTGTAAGTTGACTCACTTTAAATAATAAAGAGAATGCTTTTCCTGTCCCAATTCATGAACTATCTATGATTTGATTAGTTTATGCTTGATTTCTAACCCTTGAGTATAGGTTGTTGTTTGTCTTGAGTGCAGGTCATCTTTGGAAGGAGCATTGTGAACAAGGAATCAAGCACAATGGAGGATCGACATCGAACACTGGTAATAAAGTAGGTGGTCCTTTCCATGTATTTACTGAGAAGAAGGGATTTAAATCTTGGGATGTAGGTAAAAAAGTAGTTTCTATTCGGTCAAATGTGCATGCAAAGTCCGAACTCTACTTTGCTAGTCCATAGGGTGTTTTTCCCAACAACAGAATTGGCGACTCCACTGGGGATAATACTCTTTAGGGTTCCTGGATTTATTTAAGTTTTTGGGTAGTTTAAAGACTAGGTTTTCTGTTTTTTCTTTACCTGTCTTTTCTTTTTCTGCAAGGTCTGAGCTAGCAAGGAGTCTGGTTTTCCATACCAGTTTTCCTGACTTTTTCTTGACTGTATTTTTTGGGACACACAGAGGTACACGCGGCCTGCATAAGGCCTGGATGCGTGTACCCGCGCCCTATCCTCTGATAGCCCGCATGTGAACGCTAGCTGTAGAGATAGCAGTAGCATGTAGGAGTTCAGAGAACCTTAGAGGTAGTCCTCCTCTTCCCTGTCAGAATCACACATTCTCAGGGGGTTTTCTAGAATTATGTTTGAGTCTTGTTTGCTAGCAGTCCTATCTTAGATTGGTTTTTGCATTATTATTTTTCCTTGCATTATTTGTTTTTCTGTTAGAAAGAGTATCCAAGCCTTTAAGGGATCCTGGTTATCAATACCAGAGGCCTCTTCCTGGTCTGGACTGTCTGTTTTCGTGTTTTTCCTTAGAATTTAGATATACATGTGGCTTGTACAAGGTCAACCCGCGTGTACACGCCCTCTGTCTCTGTTCAGCATGCGTTTGCACGCGTGCTGTTTGAGTGATAGTTGCGTGCTTGTACAGGCTACTTTTTGTTCAGGGTGGGGCAGTCATCCCCTCCTTTGATAAGAATTATTCCTCTCAGGTATTTGAATCTATGTTTGAACAGTCAGTAGCTTAGGCTTCATCTTACCCTTAGCCTGCTTTTTCTCAATTAAAAGTTGACAGAAAAATAAAAAATAAAAATTTGTTTTATGGTTTTTAGACAAGCATGAGAGTCATGATTTTTTTGATTGCCTTTGTTTGATTCTTTAATCTGATTCTTTGCGATCTGCGCTTTAAGCCAAAATTGTTTTTCTTGGTTTTTTTCTTGTCGGTATTTTCCCTTTCTTGCTTTACTAGCACTTAAATAAAAAAAAATCTCTTTTCATTTTTTTGGTTGAAGAGTGTGTTTCTGCATCATTAGCTAGGGAAAAGTCTTTTATTTCGTAAGTTTTTTGCAGTTCAATTAGATCATAAGTAGCTCATAGTCGAGTGAAATTCCTTTGAGTTTGTTGTCCAAAATCTTAGAAAATTTAAAAAATCTTTTTTTGTGAAAAGTTGTTGAAATTTTGCATTTACTAAAAGTTTTTTGTTTCCAGCTTTTTCGTTCATTTTTTGCTTTCATCTTTTTCACATCATCAGTTTCACCCTCATACCCCTTGACATAAGACAAATCCATAAAAGCAACGCTAATTTTAAAATCTACTAGACTTTTATGTTTGTAGGGTTCACAAACTAGTTCAGGACTAGGGCCTTGGATTAGGTTGGAGAGGAAACTCTTCAAGGCCATTCAAAACCAAACATTGGAGTCTGAGATAGGGAGTGTATAAGTCTAGTTTCGTGGAAGTTATCCAGGACCCCCCTCTAACACAAGGGATAAACACGAGGTCGCGTGCGGAAAGGTAGCGGAGATAACCCCTCCAAAGCTGGACCAATCGTAGTGGAGAACACATATAGAGGGCTTGTTTTGGGATTCTGTCGTTTGCATTTGCCATGGGGCTTCGTGGGTCTCGAATCCGTTCGAGGTCCTTAGTTGTCTTCTGGGCCATTTTCTCTCGATACCCTTGACAGGTTTCGAGCTCGATACCCTGCTCATTGTGGTCTATCCGACTTTCAACTGTACCCGCCTAGTGACTATTCGCGTGCTAGCAACCTAGTTGCCAATCTTTTTAGGGACATACACAGGTGCCTGCGGGGGTATACCATGGTACCTAGGACAGAAATCGGGCCATTCTTTGCAATGTATACCCGGAGGGTGCTTCCATGTTTGAGTTGCACTTGCACCGGTAAGTTGCTCTAGTGTTGGTTGTTGTAACTGTTCTTCCAAACAATTTAGTGTTTGCTTGTCTTATCTCTTAGGGACTTCTTTTTTAGTGAGTGTTACTTTTGAACGTTTAGACTACCTTAGAGTGTCTTGGATCTTCTCACACAGTGGAGGATCCCGAGCTCCGCCAGTCACGAATGCTTCTTAGCCTACCGTTGGTTACACTGGAGCCACCCCCGCCACCTTTAAGGCGGAAGCTAGACCAACAAGGGTCTTTTGAAGTGACTGTGTTACAAACCATTGTGCCCGAACAACCCCTGGAGGAATCGACTATTTTGAACCTTGAAGCAACCACTCTTGGCTCGGTTGAAACCTCAAGCACTGATTTGTTGGCACCTTTTATTGTACCAATTCAATTTCACGAGTGCCAGACAGTGCCTCACACAGCAATGGAAACAAATGTTGTTACTTCTTCTGGGAATTCTTCCATTCCCACCATGGTTGTCACCATAGGAGAGTCATCTCCGAACCCATTGTCATCAGTCCGAGCCACCATGGTCTCGACCACAACTACTTTGCACAGTGGTCCGAACCTGTCTTTGGCGGTGGCCACAAACCCCTTCACATCTAGTGCGATAGGCCCTCCGTTCTCATACAGGATGCCTAGTTTGGGTACAAGTCCTACACTTTCCTACTCCACTTTACAGACTTTGAGTCTAGGGGCAGGGAGCTCTAGCACTCCTCTGCAAGGTCACTTGGGGGGCACTCCTGTCCCTTTTAGTGCTTTTCCTTACGGAGGAGGTCATATCCCCCCTTCATCCCCTTCACTCGGTGGCTCGCATCAACAATCCGTCGGACAACCTACGCCCAATAGTTTATTTGGAGCAGGGAGTCAAGGACCACCTGTGCATAGTATGCCGGTAGGTTTGACACCATTTTCTTGGAACGGAACGTTTGGTAACAACACATTCTCATCAGCCGCTTTCCCAACTAGAGGCAACCCCATTTTTGGAAAATCTACTCCTACGTAGGGTACTATTCCTGCACAGGGGGCACACATAGCAGGACCTTGGAATTCAGGGCAATGATCCATTCCCTCCTTCGGAATGCCAATCTAGGGTAATTCTTTCCACAATCAATGGAACCCCAGATAGATTACTATGCCTATCCCCACGGGACTAGCATGGGGTAATCCTTCCCAAAGTCCTTCGAATACAATGCATGCCCAACACTCTATGTCCTTTTTGGGAAATCAGCTGATGATGTCTCCGCAGATGAAAAACCTGTACGCTGGCCAGGGCCATGGTTTCTACTAGAATCCAGGCCAGCAGCCAAACTTTTCCTGGCAACCTGGTGCCAGTCAAACCCCAGGACCCTTTTTCCCTGGTTATCAGCAGCAACCCAAATTACCATTCCTGGCGACTTTACACTTGCCAGATTTGACAAGGTTGTTGAATGACCCCATTTTTCACGATCCGTGTTGGACTCCTATGCCGACGAAGTTGCCTTTGGACATTCCAAAGTTCGAGGCCAAGCCTAATGAATATCCAGGTGATCATGTGACTACCTTTTATCTTTGGTGCTCATCTAACTCATTGAAAGATGACTCCGTACAGTTGCGATTGTTTCAATGTACTCTTATTGGGAGTGCCACGAAATGGTACATCGAGATCGATCACTCAAGATACTCTTCTTTTGGCGAACTGGCAATGGCCTTCCTTAACCATTTTCAGTTACCTGTGAGATACGATGCTGGCATAGAGCTGCTCGCCAATTTCGAACAGACAACATTGGACCATATCTCTGATCATATCCAAGAGTGGAGACGCTGGAAGAGTTTAATCAAAGTACCAGTCCCACCAGCATTCCTTCTTGAGTGGTTCCTTAAGTCTTTGGTCCCACAGTTATCCAAAGACGTCGCGACATTCGGAGTTTTCTCCGAGGAAGATGCCATCATGAGGGCTCAACAAGTTGAGCTCATCTATTCTCAGTCTGGTTTATTATACAACATCTTGCTAGATGTGCCACGTTCGATACTGGATAAAACTAGATAGAGAGCTGGACCACATGCCGATGGTATTGTTGGTTCAGCACAAACCAAGCCCGTTGAGCAATTGACAAAGCAGTTGCAACAGTTATCCATACAACACATAGCAGTCAGCCAAACTACCGCTTTGGCTGCTCCCCCTACCCAAACGTCGAAAGTACACACCATGCAGTCGACTAACCCAAAGGCCACCCAAAAGCCTGAAGGGAAGAAAAAACAATGAAAGAAGGGTAAGGGGGATAAAAAGCCCAATGATAATGCTAGCGGGGACAACATGGAAAAACGAAAGGCGAGGTATCCATGCAACTTGTGCGTGGAAGACCACCCGACCCATCTTTGTCCTCAACTTGTAGAGGCTCAAAAGTTTGTCACACAACAACAACAGGCAGTGTTGACTAATCTCTTTCAACATGGGAAAAATCTAACTCAAGCTTCTACAAGCACAGAAGGGGGCAGCCAAGAAACCTGCCCACCTCCAAACAATCCATCATCCTCGAATGTATATATGGTTAAGGGTGATTCTTTCATATCAACTAGAGCACACGATTATAGTAAACCAAGCACTTCTGAGAAAGGCACATAAGCTGACCTCCCATCTCTTCCTCTACAGATTGAGAAAACGTTGGGAGAAGCAATGACATGCATTCCAAAAGGTGCATTTAAAAAGGCTTCTCATAACCCAAATGCAAGGGCTTCCCAAAACTACTTTGTTGTGGAAGATTTATCACAAACCCCTTATGCGATGTTTGCTTTGGAGGTCCTCCAAAGCTGCCCTACTCAGAGGAAAGCCTGGTTAATCGGTTTGGGCTCTACTAAGACTTGTAATCCAGGTACATCATGTTAGATACAACCAACTTAAAACCTCATTTGCCTTACCACATAGCTTTTCAGATACTAGTGGCTCATCCCACAAAAAATTTTACTTGGAATATCTTCCGCACAGTGGTCGATGAGGGTGCCTCGACATGCGTTATGTCGTTGGCATGTTGGAAGGCCATTGGCCAGCCCGTTTTTTCTCCATAACCTACTATCTTTACTGCTTTTGACGGTCGTTCATTCCGACCACATGGCATCATTCCCTCTTTCCCTGTGTAGTTAGGAGGGAAAGCCATGTGTGTCGAAGTAGAGGTAGTCGATGCTCCCCTTGACTATAACCTCTTGTTAGGATGGAGCTGGACTTATGCTATGCAAGCCATGGTCGCTATATTTTTCTAGGTCTTGTTGTTTCCACATGAGGGCCGGATAGTGACCATCGATCAACTGTCTTTCTCCAGACCTGACCCAGCTTTGGGGGCATCCAGAGTCCCGATGATTGATAATCCTCAACTAGGTATCGTCAACGTAGGAGTTGGTTTGTGCCCATCTTTGATGGGTACCTTCGATTATCCACCTCCTCAAGGCGATATCAAATTTATATGTAATCACCATAAGGTTTATACTTTTCAAGTTTCGTCATTCCGCATGACTTACTTTGAGGATCCATGGATTCTTCCTTCCCCATCATCCATGATGGATGAGACAGGGCACCCCGGCATGTCCATGCCTTTGTCTGTCGCTGAAGTAGCGTATTCTCTAGTTCAGCAAGCTTCAACTAACCCTGATCCAACTCCTGCACAAGAGTTAGATCCACTTCTCGAGCCTATTTGGGCTCAAGGTTATCTCGCTAACGTTGATTTGTTAGACTTAGTCTTGCCTTCTGATGAAGCAATAATCGAAGCAATGACTAGTCCAGACAAACCTTGGGATGATCTTCATCACAGATCATATTTGCTCCCAAAGTTAAGCCGAATCGAAGCAGGAGAATTCACCGTGACTATGACTGGAGATAGGTCTTGTCATACTAATCCATTAGCTACACACAAGATCTATGCTGAGGGTAATATGGCAACCATTGCTGAAACGATACCTATCAATATCTCTAGAACCCCTGGCATCATAGACAATGTTTTTGTCGGAGCATACAACTCCCCCGAGGAGATGCCAGACATCGACCCACAAAGAGTCTATCATGAGCTAACTTTGTTGTTTTTCAAGCTCAATTTGAGATCCGAAAGAAACATCCGATGAGACTGCATTTATGCTTTTCGATCTCGTCTGGATTAACTGAGAAAAGTAACCATTATGGAGTCTTCTTTAAGCCCTTTTCATACTCCTTAAAGATGAAAAGATTTCCGAGTGACCTTGTTTCTTCACACTCGTTAAATTGGTCCAGAAGAACGTTCCTTAAATGGGTCTTCTTTTAAGCCCTTTTCAGACCCTTTAAACATGAAAAGATTGCCGAGCGATCTTGTGGCCTTTCACGCTCGTTAAACTGAAATTTGAAGTCACATCTGTCCAGCGGTAGTTTACCCCTTTTTCGGTCCGGACGGTCAACTGTACGAACAAAGGTATACTCTATGGAACTCTCGTTCTTTAGAAGAGTACTCTCAGGTATAATTTTATCCCTTTTTCAGGCCTGAGGGACTAAACTTACAAAAAAGAAACCCCCGCGGAGTCCATATTTAAGCTCTTTTCAGACTCCCTAAAATTGAAAAGATCTCTGAGTGGCCTTATTCTTTCACACTCGTTAAATTGGTCCAGAAGAATATTTCTGACGAAGTCCATAGTTAAGCTTTTTTTAGACTCCTTAAAAGTGAAAAAATGGCCGAGTGATCTTGTCCTTGTCACACTTGTTAAAATGGTTTTGAATCGACGTCTAATCGGTGCTAGTTTACCCCTTTTTCGAACTGATTAGACTATCTTCGAAAAAGGTACCCCAGCGGAGTCTCCTTTTATGTTCTTTCAGACTCTCTAAATATGAAAAACCACCGAGCTTACCTTCTCTGGGCTCGTTAAACTTACATCGAAGGAAGTTACCATTGTGTGTTTTATCAACCGCATTTGCATACCTTCTCCATCATCCTTGTGACAGTTTGCTTCTGCATTTTAATACCTTTGGCCGCTGGAGGATTTTTCCCGNCATCAGTCTTGTCCTTGTGCCTTGAGCTTGTATGTTTGCAATACTCGTTCCTCCATTGTAATGTAATATTCCTTTATTTCTTTTTCCAAAATTATTAAAAAGAACAAAAAAATCAAATATACCCCAAAAAGAGGAAGGGAAAAGTATTTTCTTTCTTGGCAGCATAATGAGTCGCCCTTGGATAAAGCACATCTATTTGTTTGTTCATCAGACTATGGGATGTAGTATGACCTTAGGAATCTTTTCTCTCTATATAGAGTTGTGTCCTCCACCGTTTGGTTATTCTTCCAAACATATGGAGAGTTTGCGTTGCCTCCTACTTCGTAGACTTATGATTAACATACATGCTACCTGAGTCTCATTATTTGTCGTGATACTATCCAATGGAAGTTTGTTACCAAGCCTGAGTCATCCCCTTTGCATTATGTCTCTTGTCCTCATGCCCGTCCATCCTTAACACCCAATCAAGTCCTTGTTCGAAATCATTGAAGCCTTCAGTCTGATCATCAAGATTATCATGTCAATGACCGACGAGCCGTCGAAGACCTTTGGGTAGTGCAGACATACACTCATATTACACTCCTACCTGAGTTTTGAAGATTTTGAAGTTGTTGCTCGAGCTCTGAAGATCTCATCTCTAGCCATCAGGCCAAATTAGCTTCTTGAAGATGGATACTCTACATGTATATCTTTTTGATTTCGAGATGTAGCTTCGCTGTGTATTGTTCGCAGCTACTCTTTATAGTTATTGGACATGGATCTACAGTGTATTTGATTGGTAGCCATGGTTCTATTTTATCACGAGCATGGGTATGCCCACCTCAGTGAGACATTTGTTATTTTGCAGACGACACCTCCTGGTTCCTGATCCTTGGGCTCAATCATTCGACACATCAGTAAAGATTGGTAATGTATTTCGGCCATCAGATGCTCTTCTGACCTCACACATTAGGGGGAATCTGTTATAACCCTAAATTGCACCACATATGCTTACCTGGCATCAGGCCAACTCATATCCCTTCTTTGCCAAAAATCTGCTGAACAAACTCTTTGAAAATCCTCTTGTGTAAAGGCCCACGTGCCATAATCCATTACTGCATGCGTGTACACGCTGGATGACTCAAAACAACCTGCGTGTACCTACTAAAGCATGAAAAAAGGAAAGTTGTCGACGGAACTAAAATCTATTTGTGAGTTAACTGAAACTCCCAGCCATGCATGGCTGAGGGTTCATCCAAAACCCTAGCTCCTTCTAGCCTATAAAAGAAGGGGTAGGGGTACCATTTGGAAGAGGAAAAAATATAGCGAAGAAACTCTGCCCATTTACATATTCTATTGTCCCAACCCTTTAGCCTTTCCTCATGCCAAAGGAGATTTAACGCAAAGTAGTTGAAGGACAGAAGAAGAGGAGCCCAGGATCAGGTTCAAGGAGCGGTGGCCAGTCTCAGCTTTTGTAAGTTGACTCACTTTAAATAATAAAGAGAATGCTTTTCCCGTCCCAATTCATGAACTGTCTATGATTTGATTAGTTTATGCTTGATTTCTAACCCTTGAGTATAGGTTTTTGTTTGTCTTGAGTGCAGGTAATCTTTGGAAGGAGCATTGCGAACAAGGAATCAAGCACAACGAAGGATCAACATCGAACACCGGTAATAAGGTAGGTGGTCCTTTCCATGTATTTACTGAGAAGAAGGGATTTAAATCTTGGTATGTGGGTAAAAAAGTAGTTTCTATTTGGTCAAATCTGCATGCAAAGTCCGAACTCTACTTTGCTAGTCCGTAGGGTGTTTTTCCCAACAACACCAGTTATAACAGATTATCTATCCTCAACCTCAACCCATACCTCTTCCTCGGAATCCACCACGAGGGTTGAAGTTTCTTCTCCCAGGGGAGTTATACCGTGTAGTGTTTCCTTCTTGCTGTACTTCACCTTGAATTTTGTATATATCCCTTGACCTTTTGTGCATGAGGTTGTAAGCCCTACAATCCCTATCATCATGCCCCACATACTTATAGAATATGAAATACAAATTTGTGGGTGTTTGAACATATTTTAGCATGTAATAGCACTCACCAAGGTGATGTCTATTTCTACTTACCTCACAACAGGGTAGGGTAACTTGCTTCAAGGGGCTCGAAGCTCCAGAGGCCAAGTATTCATGGAATAGGGGACAATGTTCCTTTTCATGGCCTTCTAATTTGAATCTAACACACTGGATATCTTTTGTTTTGTCTTTTCCCTTGTCTTTATTTATATCTTCGACCTGCAGAGACAAACTAGTTAGCTGAGTCAAGATTTGACTCAGACCTGAGCTAGATTCTCCCATAGGGGATGATTTTATCTTCATAGCGATCTCCAGCGCCTTAGCTTGTGAATCAATCTTCTGTTGCATCAGAGGAACTCTGATGTGTGGTAAGTGGGAAACAATGAACCATTCCGTGTTCTGCTCATCTGGGATTTGAAAACTCAAATGGCATGTCAAGGTCTTAAATCTCTGATTGAACTCCCATATTGGTTCAACTATTATTTGCTTGATTTCTTTTAGTTCTGTAATGCACTGTGACTCTGACTTGGATTTCTTGAAATTGGCAATCAACGCGTTCTTGATCTCATTTAGCAGTTTAGGCTGGGCGATTCCCTTAACAAACTTCATGTACCAACTCAGTGTGTGGTCTCTTAGGGTAGTACTAAACTGATCTCATTTGACAGCTTCGTCGGTGATGTTATTAATGTTAAAATAATGTAATTGCAAAGTGTATTCTTATTATTATTTGATATATTATTCATTGGATCAATCCCCATTGTGGATTGATCATGTCAGCTATTGTATAAGGACCAAATCCCCTTTTGTGGATTGGTCATAATGTAATTGTAAAAGGAAAAAGAAGAAGTCGAACCCAGAATATATCAAGAGGCCCCAAAATATAATAAAGGTGGTTATAACCATCCAGTTGGAGAATTCGGCCCTGCCAGTGAAGAGACACTTCACCCATGCTAGTCTTGTATAAATAAGGAGGCTAGCACCTCACTTAGACACACAACTTACTTTCTCATTGAGAGACAAATTTCAAAATTGCAGTTAGAGAAGAAGGAGAGAGAGTGGCGCATATTTGGGAGAGGATCTTCTGTATTATTTTGAGTTAACTCTTGGCATTGTATTGGCTATCTATAATAAGGAAGTTTTGCTAGGTTTTCTTCCCCTAGAGGATTTCCCAGGATAAATGTTGTGTCTCTTGTGATTGTGTATTTCTTAATAATCTTGTATTATTCTATTGTTATCTATTGAAATGAAAATAAATATAATAATGGCTTAAACATTAACATGGTATCAGAGCCAAGCTGAAGAGAGCATCTTTCACAAGAGAAAAGTGAAAAACGTCACTGTTAGTGTACATGAAAATTAGGGGTTTTTGTTGGTGAGGTATTTCATCCCTAAAACCATCTAGAAAAGTGCACCCTCCCCCAAGGATCATTTTGGTACCTTCAGCACACCTTTTCAGTGGTTATATCTCCTGAAAAGTGAAACCCTAGTTTCACAAAGTACTAGAAAACCAATGTACCAGAAGTACCAGAAGTACCAGAGGTACCAAAAAATGAGAAGCACCAGTCCAGAAATCCACAAATCAAGTTTGGAGGAGAAAAAGTTGGATTTTCTCGGATCCAAACACACCAGGCTACTCGCCTCAGCCAAACGCACCTCCTGGTAAGTTCAGATTTTGATTTTGAGCACTTTCATTTTTCGTTCATTTTCCTAGCTCTAGGTAAAAGATGTCTGCAAGCACTAAGATTGTTGACAAGCTGGAAGGTGTGGAAAACTTTTGTGCCTGGAAATATAGGATTGAAATCCTTGAAAAGAATGACCTAGAAAAATTCGTCAAAGGAGAAATTTCGGAACCCGACAATGTTGCAGAAAAAGCCAAGCATCAAAAGGACACAATCAGGGCCAAAAGAATCATTGCAGATTCAATCAAAGACCACCTGATTCCTTATGTGTCATCTAAGAAGACTCTGAAATAAATGTTTGATGCCTTGACTAGACTGTATGAAGGAAAGAACATAAACTGAAAGATGAATCTAAGAACTCAACTGAAGAATACAAGGATGCAGAAAGGAGAAACAATTTAGGAATATTTATCCAGAATCTCAGAATTCACAGAATAGATAGAAGCGATTGGAGATACTATAGATGAAGACAAACTCATAATGACAACCCTAAATGGTCTCACAAGACCCTGGGATGCATTCATCCAAACAATTTTTGCCAGAACATAGAAACTATTGTTTGATGGTCTATGGGAAGAATGCATCCAAGAAGAAACAAGAGTAGCTAACCATGAAGCGCTACTGGCAAGAGATGATGATCAAGCCCTAGCTACTCACACCAAAAGAGGAAGG
>JASDQU010026478.1:0-21751 GCA_032191745.1 Picea mariana
CTTGAGCTCTCCTCAGCTCTACAACTCAACTTTTTTTCAAATGAGATCTAAAATCTCTTTTTACAATGAGGGGCTCAATCGAGCGCTTCCCTCCAGAATTCACCTACCCTATTCAATTACAATAAATGGGGCTGTCTAGTCCAGAATTGGACCTAGATCTCATCCAATCTATAATAAAGGCCGATCTTATCTACAGCCTGCGTAAAGGCATGGCTTTCCTGGCTCAACAGCCTAAGCACATTAAATTAGATTCAATACAAATTCAAAATGAGGCTGTGCCTCCCTTTCAGCCTTGCATGGGTGCGCGCTGACGTGGCTGACTGGCTGGCATGGAGAGATGCTCCTGCATCAATTACTGTCACCGATCCTCTTTTCTTCCCCCTCGTGAAGAAATTCGGGCAGATGTCCCATCTATCTCCCCTCCTGGTGTTGATTTTTCATCATCTCCCATGATTTCAACTTCTGACGATTGGGATCTGGTAGTGGACATGGTGATTTCTTCGGTAGGATTATTGGACCCTAATCTCCTTACTCCTATCACGACCCTCGACATGTGTCCCTTCTCGAGTGATTATCTTCCATCCAGTGACGATCTCCTGGAGGCCATAACCACGTTTTATCCATTGACATGGTACACTTCCAGAGCATTATCCTCTTGGAAGCCAGGATCCAGAAAAAACAATGAGCATAGTTTCTCCTCTCTGTGGCAAGCTCGTTAAAAAATGAAATAGAGCTCCTAAGCATAGTTCTTTTCCTGTGTCAAGCTCGTTAAAAAATGAAACAGTCACCTCTTTTGAACCTTTTCATCCACCCTTCTCCTAGAGAAGTTGGTGACGACCTTAGAGCTAGTGAATGAATTGAAGCTTGGAGGGCATGTCTCCAGCCTTTGCCGACCATTCTGGAGCTAAGTCACCAACTTTTAAGCTGAGGGCATACCGAGCTTAGTCTTTGTTTTTTCTCGTGCTCGTAAATACATGAGAATGCATCCGAGTAGAATTTTATCTGTTTTTCGGACCTGTATGGATACACGAAAAAGGAACCCCCTGGAGTCTCCTTTAAGCTCTTTTCAGACTCTCTAAACATGAAAAGATTTCAAAGTGATCTTGCTTCCTTTCCCACTCGTTAAACGATTTTAAAGGGCATCTTTTGAGTGATAATTTATCTCTTTTTCGGCCTTGCGAGACTAACATTACGAAAAAGGACAACATTGGAGTCATCTTTAAGTATTTTTCAGACTCTCTAAAGATGAAAATATTACCGAGCGACCTTTTTCTCGTCACGCTCATTAAAGTATTTGAAGAAAATGTCTATTGATCAATAGTTTATCTCTTTTTCGGTCTCATCAAACTACTTTAAGAAAAATGAATTGAGAGAGTTCTCTTTTAAGTGTTTTTCCAGACTCTATAATCATGAAAAACCTTCGAGTTTTCTGTCTTTGGACTCACTAAACAAAACATCGACAGGCCCATATGGGATCGAACCCTTACTTCTTCCAGTTCATTAAACAAAGGAAGGGGAACTTACCGAAGGTGAGTTTTATCGAGTAAGTGTTATCCTCCTCGAGCTCGTTAAATTAAAAAGAGGTACTCATCTATCTGGATGGGGGAAAAATTGAAAGAAGCAAGCCAAGAAGTTTTTGAGAACATTACCAAGTAAATCTTAGAGTCACCCTTAAACACATAACTGTGTATTTTGCACACATTATAATCTGTTGAACCTATGCACTAAGCCAATCCTTTTAGTATCTTTCACTCCTCTGGGTCACCTGACGTAAGTCACAACATCCACTGCATCATCAAGTTTTGGTCCATGTCATGTTTCTACTGTCATGCCTCAGTGTTCAAGGGAAGTATTCACCTCGAGAGTCAGCCATCACAAATGTCTTGTCTCAATACCTGTTTCAGTCCATGTTCATTTGATCTACCAATTACATCTCTATGTCTGTTTCATGTCATTGATGGGGGATACATCAAGGCCCTTCTTTGACAAGCCTATTCCTGTCGATTTCAACACATTATCCAGGAATTAGACTTAGAAACCAGATAGTACTTTAGGACCTGAATGCCTCAATGGTAGGCCTCCTCACATTTGACAGTGGGTTTACATCATTGACCTCTGATCGGATGATTCCACGGATGTTCGACTTCAGCTCATCCATTCACATTCATTGGAATGTACTAGAGTACCTTGGGATCATTGACATTAATGGTGATCTCCCTCGTGCTTGTTAACAGTTTACATCATTGATCGGTAATCAAGTGGTTTCTGCCATGTTCGACATCAAGACATATATTCACATGGTTAGATTCGTACTACATCGGGATCGGTAAGAAGACCCTGGGTTGAGTGATCACTTTGATATATAATTTGCCCAGGTTGCGATGGATTTTCTTTTGAACAATGACACATATGCTGTGACATAGATCCACTTTGTATTGGTTGTGGCTATGTCTTGTCATCTCGTAGATCCACTGTGTATTCTTCGTGGCTATGATCAATTCAGATCTTGGGAGTATAGATCCACAATTTATTTTCAGTGGCTATACCTTTTTATCAATACGATTATGGATCCACACTGTATTTTATGGCAGCCATATCTTGCAAGTCTTGATCACCCAAGCATAGGTATGCCTGTCTTGGGTTTGAAACATGTCATAATATTTGTGTGCAGCTTTTGTCAGGTTCTCTACGTCTATGCCCTTGCTTGAAAGTCTACAAAGCATTTCAGTTATCAATTCATGTCTTCTAACTTCATACTTTGGGGGGAAATCTGTTACACATAAAAAATACTCACTTTGATAGTGTCTCAAGTGTCGTCATTACAAAGGTCGCAAGTGTCGCATTTTGCTCACAAGTGTCGCAAGTGTTAGGGAAGCATACTTCCATGATGCCTATGTCATTCCTATAAATGACATCAGGAGGACACTTAGCACATGTCAAACACTTGATTTGGAAGAGGAGGAAAGGTTAACTGAGCTCATGAACTTTTTTCCATCTGAAAACACTCAAAAAACTAAGTTTTTGGAGGGGAGCGCTCCCCTATAACTATCTCAGGAGTGCTGGCACCCCCCCATAAGCCATTAAGGAGCGTTATAGCACTACATCAACCCTTTTGCAGGAGCACTCCCTTCAGGAGTTTTGGTGCTCCCCTAAACACTACTAGGGAGCACTGTAGTGCTCTGATGGCCCTTTTGAGGGAGCGCTGCCTATTCTGGGTAGTAGTTAAGTTGTTGAGATGAATGGGGGAAGGATCCTTTCATCCTTGGAAGGTAGTTGGATTCGAATTCCTAGTCCAACCATGATCTTAGGGCAGATCCTCAACTGAAGGAGGAAAGTCCTCAACTTCCCCATGGATATCTCAAGTGGTTAAAGCCTCTCCAAGGCTATATAAGCAAGCTTTCTCACTGTGAAAGAGGACTAGAAAAGGAGAATCACACCAAACTTATGATCTTATAAGTGGTGCTAGAACAGAGATATTTTGGAGGCAAGAGACCCATGATCTCATAAGGAGAAATTGGTGAAACTATCATCATTTGGATCGTGGATCTTTTGAGCAAGGGTTAGACAAGGAGGACTTGACGAAACTGCTGCAATCCATCTACGGTTGTAAGCAATGTTTTGTCCTCATTAATATAATTTGCTTGGCCTCTTTCTTTCTAATTCATGTTCAATCTCACATGACTTTGTCTCTTTAGTAGATATATCTATTTCAGACTAATCTCGATAGAGTAGGAAGTGGTCGTACTTTGTTTGTCTACAGGATACATCGAGGAGTGAAATATTGGAGCTCAACTCGGAGTGTACAGGGACAAACGTTGGTAAAAGGTACTTCTTTTCTCCTTCCTTCTCACACACTAGTCCACCTAGATCTAAAAGGAAGCCAGTGACCATGATAAGCACTTTCTGTCTTAGAGTTAAGAGTCTATCTCTTTGAGGAGATCTACCTGTCCGCAGGGAGATTTTCCTTCAACACTTATTACATGATCCATTTGACCATTAGATGTCCATGTGGCCATGCTACTTGAGACATGATCTATTTGATCATGAGATAGCTTGTGTGGATATGGTGATGCTACCTGTAGACTGGTCTTCAAGACCATGTGAGTCTTTCCCATGCCATGTGAGATGGATGGATGTGTTTGAGACCACTACCTTAAAAACATCTTAGTTAATACCTCCGTAGCTAAGAGGGAGCGTTGATGTTTTGGTAGCAGTGGGAGGTATTAACCTCGAAGTGTAACCTTCATACTTAGATTAGAATATTCTGGAAGTAAAAGAACCATTAAACAGATGTGTGTAAACCATATAAGAGAATTAGACCCAAGGAGAATAATAATAAAGAAATAGGAAACCCATAAAGAGAAGTTGGCCCTGCAAGAAAAAGTAAAACTAAATTATATTTTCCAGAAACAATAGGTCAGCCCTATGGGAAACGTTCAATGGAATATTAAGTATAAATAAGGTGACACTTTGGCTCATTTGTACACTCACTCACTTAGCAAGTGCTCAATTCTAAGGAGGAACTGCAGTTGCATCACAAGTTTGGAGAGTTGTAGTTGCAATTGGAGATGGTGCATGTTTGAAGGAATAGTGTAGAAATCTTTCTGGTATTTCTCTTTTTCTTCTCTTGGTGTAAGGTACACTATCTTTGTATCATTATTGTGCTACTGTTGCATCAATATTGTGGCTAGGGTTTATCTATTGGTTCTAGTGTAGACTTGCCAAAATTATTCAAGTAAAGGTTAGTGTGCTCGAGGGTGGCATTTGTGAGTGCCTTTGGTTGGGTGACAATGATGTGACATTGTATATGGTTAAATGAGCATACCAAAATTTTAACATTTTATTTCTCAAGATCTCTTTTCTGATTGTACATTTATTTTGTTGTTTTTTAGTAGGTCTTTGTTTTCTAACGATCCTTCTATCTGTTGGCATGCTCCTTGTAATTATTTATTCGGAACACTTTGACCCATTGATCATGTTTATTTACTCTTCTAATTTAATGTTTGATTGATCTTTAACTTCTATTTTTCTATGATGATTTCATGATTTATCCTATAACTTGGTTTGAAGTGTTGTTATTGAATTTATGAAGGCACAAGTTATCTAAAACAAGATCAAAGAGTTTTCATAGTTGATTCAAAGAAATAAGGTATTGATACATGGTATTGCCGAGGAAAGGAAATTGAAGGTTGTTCCTACAATGTGATCACAATATTAAGGCATCCTAAGGTCAAGCATGATATCCTAGGATGACCTCAATAATGCATCATTCCTCTTTGTCTAGAGAACCCGGGTAACATTCCATTGAGGCTCCTAGGATTATTTATGATATTAATTGACCCTTTGAATTTAAGGTTTGATCATTTAGTCATTCTTTTCTATTTCATTTTTTTAATGATTACCGACGCCATGAGTGGATGGTGTAGACAATTTAAAGCTCAATATTATGTGAATTTCCCACTGCAATCTAATCATCTTATTGTACATTCTTATGACTTCACTTCGATTTAATCCTTCTGCTCATCTCTCATTTTGTAGGAAATTTGGAAATTTATCCTCATACTAGGTCAAATTTTATTTCATTAACTAGATTTTAATCTATTGTTGATCCTATTTGATTACAAGTTCTAATGCTCTATCTCTTGCCTTGAAGGGAAGTTTATTTTGATATCTTGCTAAGTTCTTATGCATTGGATTGAAATATCATGCCACTACATCATTGAGAAAGGAATAGTTGAATTTAATAAAAGAGCATATAGTCGTGTCACATCCTCTTGCTTTCTCAATGCATTCATGGTATTCACACTCATGTTTGTACAAGATAGGCATGACTAAGAAGGTTGGTTTGTTCTCTTTATATTTTTCTCTACTTTCCTTCTACTTAATTCTCCTAACATCTAATAATGATAATGTAGACTTATGAGCAAACATAACACTAGAATGTGAATCCATTGACTTAGAAGAATATACTAAGTTGAAGCCTCATCACCCTATGTTCAAAATATTGTTTAAGAGCTTAGGGAAATGAATTATAGAGTATATATTATTGCGCAATTATTAATATCAATCCTACATGGAAATTGTTTACATTTAATGTTTGATAATTGAATCACCTCCATCTCTCACACCTCGATTTGTAATATCATCATATCGTTAAGGAAGGAATGGTTGTTTTACATAGGATAGACATACTTGTTTTAACGTTTTTATGCCTATGCATATATATCCATAACTCTACTCTTGGGAATTTGTTGTTTATAGTTTATTTGGAATATATGGAGTTAATAATAATGTTTAGCTTAATTTTCTATATATTTTTTGATCCTTCATGAACTTAGTGTCAACAAGTGTGTGAGGAAGGGTTTATTGAATGCATTTTGTAAAATGTTTTATGAGATTAATGCAATTTGTTGGATCAGAAGTACCTAAAATTTGACTCTAGAGATACATGTGACTGTGTTTCTTTATGCATGTGCTTATACAATGTACATGTTCTCATTGTCTTAATTCTTTTGTTTAAATGTTTTCTTCTTTGTTGTTTAAGTAAAGTATATGTATTGGAATTCATCTGCAGATTGATGCTCTGTTGCATGTATTTTGTTTTGTTATTCTTATATAATCATCTTGGGATTAGTCCCTGATATATTCCCTAAGGGTTTATTGTGTTCTCTCTGATCCTTCTACTACAATGATATTTATTGGCTTAAATAAGCATTTTCTACCTTTTTCAATTCACCAAGTGTCCAACAAACCATCATTGATCTCTGACTCTATGACTCCATTTCCCAATGGACCTTCCATCTACTCTACCACCAACCTATTTCAAAAAACCTATTCTCATTTCAGATCTGGCCACTGAGACTAATTTAAAGTGAGAGATCCCTCTCTGGTTGGGAAAGGCCAGATTCCAAACATAAAGTTGGTTTGAAGGTTACCTCCATGCTTTTCCTCCCACAACCGAGAAAAATTACGGAGTGATAAAACCTCCATTTAGGGGGAACCAATTGTGTCTTTGTTTCCATATGCAAGTCTAGCTAGCATTCCTATGCCCATCCCATCCATCCTGATTCCCACAGCCAAATATCCTTCTAGTGGGGGACCAAGCCTTGGTTTGAACATGGGAGGTGGAATTCCTTCCACCTCCACCATTCCTATGAGCAGCTCGGTGTTGTCAGGTGTTGTTTTACCTTTAGGGTGGAATATTCCTAGTGGTTTTGGGGTTGTCCCTAGTCAATATGGGGGAAGTAGTATTTCAGGAGGGTTTAACTCCCCATGGGTTAGCACACCTTTCCATGGGGGAACGTCCTTTGGGGGAAACGTTTCCCAATGGAAAGGATTTCCATTTATTAATACCTATGGTCCTAGGGCGTTCTTCCTTGGGACAAGTTTTGGGAAGACATTTTTGTTAGGTTCTACACCTTACCCCTAGGGGAAATCCCTCCAGGGGCGTATCTAGTCCACAAAGTATTCATGCTCCTAGAAGTTCCACCATCCCTAAGGGCACCCACTCTTCTTTAAAAAATCATCCCTCTAGTAGTTGTTGGGTTCATGTTTTGACTGCTTTATTGCGATGATCAAATCCTTTTTGCATCGATATTACATATGCTATGCTTCATATTAGCCATTTTGAAGGATTCTCAAAGGTTTATATATCAATTCACCATGAATTCACATCAGGTATGTATAATTGGTGTTTTTGTAATGGTTTTGTGATCAATTCAGTTTAGTTCGATGTTTATGAAGATCTAATGCATGGTCTTCTTGCAACAGGGAAAAATTTCGGTCTGATCCTCCATCCAGTACCTCGTTTGACACTTCATTCAACACTTGATCCAACACACGATTCAACACTCCATCCATCACGTGATTCGACACTCAAAGTGCACTGGAGCTAGGGGTTGGTAAATTGGTGGCCTTTGGTGGATGAATCAATGATCTGGGTTTTGTGCCCCCTCATGGCCTCTAGCTACAGAGCTCAACAAACCTCACATTGAGCAGTTGCAGTGATCACTGAGTGGCTCACGAAATTTCTATAAGTTGTTGTTGTTAGAACTCATTTAATGAGTTTATTTTTTTAGAGTAGGTCGACCTCTGAAGCTGTAAATTATATATAAATACCACTACCTGTGGAACGACTAAGAGAGTTTTTTGTTGTTGTTTAATAGAGACATTATCTGCAACTTTGTTCCAGACTCTTTTTTATGATTAATGACAACATTGCGCTGAGTTAAGCACCTGCATTTTCTTGTTGGAGTGTAGCCACTATTTGCTGGGGGGGCCACCAGTGGTCTGGGTGACTGTGTATATCAATAGATATTGTGTGTTCATCTTGTTGATTAATTGTTTCTTTACTGTATGTATTTCTCAATTTTAATTGTTGTGTATATGTCAATTATAATTTGTTAATCTAATTTGTTTTTACTTAATTACAGGTTTCTTGTAGGAGCTGGTTAATTATAGTATTGTGTTTTTTTTTCCTTCTTAGCTATGAATCGTCCTATAGGATACTAATTTAGATAGTTGTATTGAAGTCTTGATTAATTACTTTGGTTTTGGTAATTGAGACAGAGCATTAGTTTAGACAAAGTATTAGTTTAGACAGAGCATTAACTTAGACAGAGCATTAGTGTAAACAGAGTATTAGTTTAAGATTGTTTGCAAGCTTTGATAGATTAGTTGTTTCAAGTTTTGATATCTTTAATTGATATAGATTTAAGTGCCATTTTAATTATTCTTTGTATATCTATTTTTTTTATTAGTATGATAGGACAAAAATAGATTTTGGATTATGACTTCTAAAAACATTTTAGTTAATTTCGAAATATGATTTTTAATGATAGAATTAGTTTAGTTTAAATCATGAAATCTCAGTCATGAATTTGAATTGTAATTTCTAATTGACATTGATCAAGAATTAGAAGTTTGCACAATGTGAATTTGAATTAGGATTTTTAATCATGAGTTCATGAGTTTATAGATTTTCTTGAAGTAGTGAATTTGAATAAGAGTGTTTTTGATGATTGATGATTGATGTATAAAGTTTAGAGATCACATGGATCCCCGAAATACTTAGTGTTTCTTATATGATGGCAAAGATTTCTTTAGATTGTCTTATTCATACTTTCCATTTCTCTGTAGAAGTCAACATTGAATTAATTCCTCTTGAACTGTCACTAATAGTCAGATGCCATCATGATATTATTCAACAACAAAGACACGATCATCACCTTTGAATACTTTCTTTCCTTTTACTACAATCTAGAAATAGTTTTGATCAATTAGAGTTTGAATACAGTCATAACACTTTTACTTTTGATTAAAATTTATTCTTCACGAAATAGAAATAGTTATGAGTTCTTTTTAAGAATAGAGTTCACTTGTCAAAATAGTCTTGATAGGTTAGTTGCTTACTTTCTTACTTGCTTAGAGATAGATAGATCAAATAACTCAGAAATAACTTACTTGTCATTGCTTACTTCAAAAGATTGAATATATTAACTAACTTTAAAATAGATTTCTATTTGCTTATTTAGAAATAGTCCATCAATTCATTGTTTGAAGTCGCTGAGGGAAAATAGTTCATAATCCTAGAATTACTTAAAGCTCATTAATAGAATTTGTTAATTAATGAAAAATGAAAAGAATCATCTTTTTAGAAAGTAGATTGATAAAGTGTTGATCCCTAGGTAGACCATTTCCTTAGTTAGATAATACTTCCATTAGCTTTTCTACCTTGGCTCATACTGTGCCACAACTCTAAGTTTACTTACCCCGAGTTGACAATTTAATTGAGGGAATTAGTACATATAGAATACCCATCATTTTTGGTGTCATTGTCAGGGAGTTGTCTTAAGGTAGGAAATAGTTATGGCTTAGATCATATCTAAAACTTAGCATTAGTTTGGTGGCAGGGGAAATTTAAGATGAGAGGTAATAACCTGCGCATCTGTTATAGTAGGTTCCCCCAAACCCAATGGTAGTTTTTCTTTTTATTTTCTTTCATGAACAAACCTAGGGACCCAAAGGGAAGATACATTAAAACCAAACCAAACCTTCCAATCAAGGTTCCTTCTAACATTTTTGGAGGAAGGAACACTCCACCCATAAACTCCGCAGATCGATATCGGAAAATAGGGGTTATCTCAACCCAAAGAGATAAAGCAGTCTCTGAAGAGACCAAAGCCGAGAGCACTATAGAGTATAAAATTGAAACATCAATAGTAGTGGGACAGGAGGCAAGACCACTCGGGCCTTCCTAAGAACCATCCAATACAACCTTTTCTTTTTCACCACCATCAAGGGACCCTAACTTTGTAGATATCATTGACCCTAAACAGGTGAATACTCAGTTTGGCAGTTCAGCCAATATAATTGTTTCCCAAGTCGAAATAGAAACTTTGACACCAATAGTTTTAACCGGCTTGAGTAAAGTCCTGGACATCTAAACAATAGATAAATATTCCCATAGAAGGGATACCTTTCCTAGGAAAGAACCTTGGGATACTTTGTTATCTTCAAGGATAAAACCATTTAGGTACTCTCTCTTCAGAAACCAAAATAGTATGGATGATTAGGAGGATCACAACCATGTAAGACACGATGAGGGAGAATAAATTGGAAACCAAACTGAAACCACCTTCGGGTTTCCAATTTTGGATACCACATAGAATTTCAACATGAAGAACATCCCACTCTCGGCACTACCCACCTCTTACGATAAAAGCAGTGAATACCCAAATAACTTCCTATTTGAGTTTGGCATCTTGTGTAGGAGCTACAATTACTTGCAAGATGCCCATAAACTAAAAAAATTTCCTACCACCCTCAAGGATTTTGCACTAAGATGGTTCACAGGGTTGGGAGAGTCCACTATTAAGTCTTGGGAAGACATGAAAGCCATATTTCTTAAAAAATACCAAGACTACTGCAAGTCCAAGGATTCTCGTAATGATATTTTTAAGATCCAATAGAGGACGAGAGTCTCAAGGATTACATGGAACAATTTACTTATATCTCACAGAATTTGAAGTACCATGACCTTCCAGATGATGCAGTCATGACTCATTTCCTTAAAGGTATTTTAGAAAAATACCTAGAGACACTTAACCTGATGGCATCATGTGACATATCCCATAAACCATTTACCTATATATGTGAAATGTGTAGGAATTACTCGAGGAGTAGAGAGAAAACAAGGAAGAATGTTTAGGATCCTTATAGTAGAAACCTAAAAGCAGTTAGTTCAGGTGGTATCACAAGGGTAGAGATAGGAAACCTACTGGAGAACTTCAAAACCAATATATTAAGTACAATAGGTTCCCAGTTGGACACCCTAAATATTAAAAATAAAAAGGAGGAGGAGAATGCAACAATGTGCATATTTCATCTAAGATGATGGAGGAAGCATTCCTCAAGGGAATTCCCATTAGATAATACTTATATTTTGTGGCTTCACCACCGAAGACCACCCAACTGAAAAATTCCCATCACTTCCTAGTTTATTATCCATTTACAGAAGTGGGTATCCTGGGGAATCCTCTTATGCACCTAGGAAGCCATGGAATCCTAGGAGTTAGCCTACATACCATGATCTACCACCCCAAGTTCCACCCTATTATCAACAACTACAACAGTGGAACTCACTGAATTGGAAAAAACTGGTCTACACAGTATCACCATCCTTGTCTACAAGGATGGAGAGGAGGGCATACCCAAGGAAACACTCAAGCTCCACCTTTCCCTATGCCCACTCATTCTTACCCTCAGTTTCCACCGAAAGTCCCACAACTTTTGCCAGGTTTTTTCCCCCCACATTTACCTCCTATTCCAAAAAAACCCCAACAATACCAGAATACAAGCTCTCCAAGACCGACATTATTAGCAACACAATTAGTTCCCAAACCAAATAACAAACCAACTCAACCTCTTCACAATGTTGATATGAAAACATTTCTGATGTATGTTATTTCTCATGTTCCATTGCAGGAGATTCAACTAAGTTTAGGAAAAGTTCTGGATAGATAGAGGCCTTCAGTAGTCATCTGGGAAGAAGAAGAAGATGAAACTTCTGAACAATCCATGGATGACACTAAGTGGGAGGATTTTATCACTCCTACAGACTAGGAACCAAAGCTTCCCCAAAATGAATCTTCACAGAATACAAAATCCCCTCCTTATCTAGAAAGATTAGTGATTGAGAAACCTGCGACTCGGCCCAAACTTGACATTTTGGATGAATTGAAGAGTATTTGTGTCAAAATTCCCTTGGTACAAGCTATAAAGGAAATTCCAATCTATAGTAAGATGGTCAAAGAATTGTGTATCAAGAAACCAGGTAGGAAGCAGAAGGATCCTCCAACAATACACTTGATAGGATAATTCTCTGAATACATATCAGATCTGCCTAGGGTCGCAAAGTATGGGAACCCATGGAACCCCGTAGTAACAATAACCATTAATAAGGTTCCCATCGGAAACACTCTCATATACCTAGGGGCTTCCATTAATGTTATGACCGTTACTACCTTGGAGGAATTACAGTTAAAATCTCTTCTTAGACCTACCCCAACTATTTTGGAATTAGCATATAAAACAAAGGTTATACCTGAAGGAATATTAGATGATATCATACTTACATTAGGCTCATGGGAATACCCAATAGAATTTCTTGTCATTCATTCAAAGGATCCTACTAAAGGGAATCTCGTTATCTTGGGAAGACCTCGGTTGGCCACAACCAATGCATTTATTGGCTGTAGAGAAGGTGAAATGACCATCTCAAATGAAATTTATATACCGAAGCTTACAATATACCCACCATCTCAACCTATCATGGAGAATATATGGTGGCTTCATTTTCCATATGAGGATGAAGACGGGGAAGAACCCATGTTGCCAAGTGATTATTCCTGGGCACTTCAGGAGTAAACAAAGAAAAATGTGCTAAACCAGTTTATTTATGCTATCACGTGTGTTGAGTTTCCACAATATTTCCCCCAATTTGAGTACATGTTTGGGGAATAATTTCAGGAACATTTGGACCCATCAGATTTGTCTTTGACGTATTTTGGTTTTGACATAGATGAGTCTGCCACATGTTATACCATGCCCTATGAGATTAGTCTAGGGAAATTCCTACATATAAATTCTAGACTAGATGTAGACCAACAAAAATAGTTAGTAAATGTACTTAAAGAACAATCAGGGGAATTCGCATGGGAATACAGTGATACGAAGGGTATACACCCTGATACATGCATTCATCACATATATACCTAGGAAGAAGTAACTCCTGTTAGGAAACCACAGAGGAGGATGAACCCGACACTCAAGGATACAGTAAAAGATGAGATACAAAAGTTATTGAATGTCGTCTTTATTTACCCGATCTTTGATAGTAAATGGGTATCCCCTCTTGTAGTGGTTCCAAAGAAAGTAACCGAGAAATGGAGAATTTGTGTCAATTTCTAGGAACTTAATAAGGCCACTCTGAAGGATTATTTTCCCCTTCCTTTCATTGATCAAGTCTTGGATACCTTTTCAGGGAAGAAATAATTCTCCTTTCTATATGGATATAGTGGGTACAACCAAATTCTCATAGCACCCAAGGATCAAGAAAAGACTAATTTCACTTGTCCTTGGGGAACCTATGCCTATAGGGGTTTACCATTTCATCTATGTAATTCTCCTGCCACATTTCAACGAGAAGTACTAGGGATATTTGTTGATCTTATTCATGATTGTGTGGAAATATACATGGAAGACTTTACAGTATATGGAAATAATTACCAGGAAGCCATAGATAATCTAGAGAAAGTCCTTATCAGATGTTAAGAAATGAACCTATCCTTAAGTCATGAAAAATGTAAAATGTTATTGACTGAAGGATTAGTCTTAGGATATCATGTTTTATCTGAAGGGATTAAAGTGGATCCTACTAAGATTGAGGTAATTGTCAAAATTCCACCCCCCAAAACTCAAAAAGAGGTAAGAATCTTTCTTCAACATGATGGATACTACCAATGATTTATTGAAAATTTCACAAATATTGTTGCACCCATGTTTGGATTGTTAATAAAATATGTTGATTTTATTTGGATTGACTAGTGTCAAACTGCCTTTGAAACTTTGAAAGCTGAGTTATCTGTGGCACCAGTTCTTAGGGGGGGCAATTGGGCCATTTCATTTCACATATCCATTGATGCCTCCGATAATGTAATAGGAGGAGTATTAGGGAAGAAATAAGACCATCAGTCCTATGCCATTTATTTTGTGAGTAAGAACTTGTCCCCTACCGAGTTGAACTATACAGTTACTGAAAAGGAATTCTTGGCAGTGGTCCATGCCATCAATAAATTTCTCCATTAAATCACATGATACAAATTATTTGTACATACATATCATTCTGCCATTATATTTCTCATGAATAAACCTATTACCAATGGTTGAGTGACTAGGTGGCTCCTGTTATTACAAGAGTTCAATATCATCGTCCTTGAACGACCTGGAAAGGAGAATTTAGTAGTTGATTTGCTTTCACGCATAAAACATGAGGATGATGATATTCCTATTGATAATATTTTTCCAGATGAGCATCTCTTTTCCCTCTCTGTAAATACCCCATGGTTTTCAGACATGGAAAATTATTTGGCTACTAGGAAGTTTCCAGCTCATTTGTCACCTCATGAAAAGCATAGAATTATCACACAAAGTGATAACTATTCTTGGGTTGGCCATGACCTTTTTTGTACTGAACCAGACTTGATTATTCGTAGATGTGTTTGAGAAGATCATATACAAAAAATATTACGAAGTTGTCATGATGGACCATGTGGTGGCCATTTTTCCGACAAACGTACAACATATAAGGTGTTACATTCAGGTTACTATTGACCTAGCATTTTTAAGGATTCTACCAAATATCTGAGGAGTTGTGATAGTTATCAAAGGATAGGAATACCTGCATCAGCTGATGAAATTCCCTTACATGCCCAAGTTATGATAGAACCTTTCTAGAAACGGGCCCTTGATTTTGTAGGACCAATTTCACCCATGTCTCGTAAGAAGAACTATATTTTGGTTTGTATAGATTATGTCACCGAGTGGGTAGAAGCAAAAGTCTTATTTCAGGCTATCAAAAAATCTGTTGTTGAATTCATTTATGAAGACATCTTTACCCACTTTGGTGTTCCTCATGAAATTGTTATAGACCAGGGCACCCAATTCACTTCCAAGTTGATGAAGGGATTAATGGAGAAATATGGGATCAAGCATTGCAAGTCTTCTCCATATCACCCGCAAGCTAAAGGTCAAGTAGAGTCCACAAAAAAAGTTTTGGAAACTATCTTAACCAATATTGTTCAATTACACCATAGGGATTAGGATAATAGACTTCCAAAGGCTTTGTGGGCATACCATACCACCTGGAGAAACACCACTGGGCATACCCCTTATGAGCTAGTGTATGGAAAACAAGTACTTATACCAATAGAATTCCAAGTAAGGGCTTTTTGTATTGTCGCACAATTGGTATTAAACCTAGATGAGGCACAAAAACAATGAGCCCTACAATTAAATGAGTTGCTTGAGATTAGGCAAGATGCTATCCAATGAACAATGTTAGTTCAAAATCAGAGGAGCAAGTTGCATGACAAAGTTATCAAGAAAAAACAATTCCAACATGGTGATTGGGCTTTGTTGTTTGACTCCCAATTTAAAACTTTCAAATGAAAACATACCACTCGGTGGTTGGGTCCTTATGAGATAGTTACCATGTATGATAATGGGGTTGTTAAGATTAAAACAATTGACGATGGACAAGTCTCTTTCGTAGTGAATGGACATTGACTCAAAATTTACCATAGACCCATTTCCAAAGAATATTTTCTACAGGTCATGTCAAATGACAAGGCATTGGCCTTAGTAGATGGGGAATTTTCTTCTCCCTCTCCCTGTTCTTGAAATTTTTTCTGAATTTTGACTATACATATGTAAATAATTTGAAGTGTGTTTTTGTTGATAAACAATTCTAGAGATTTTTGCAGTTATTTGTTTCACCTCGAGTGGACAATTTCAAGGAGACAGAAAGGGAAGTATTTTCCTTCAAAAACAATATTGCTATATTTGAACCTTGTTTTCTGCTTAAGTATTAATTGAATAATGACTTGTTTTAAATTAGCCACATTTTTGCAGATTTCTATCTTCTTTTTTCTCAAGGCATATTTAATGGTAGTTGCTCTTAACCTCCACCACTAGAGGATATAAGGAAGTGACACCTTGACTATAAAACCTAGAGGTTACTGGTACAATTTCCCCAAGAACCCTGAGTAGGTGAGTAAGTATCTTTATGAAAGAGTAGCAAGAAGTTCTGATTAGCGGTTAGCCATGGAAACATCACTATAACTTAAAAAAAAAAAGTGAGTCGAGCTTGAAGATACGTTTCTATTGTTTTCAAATGGTACCATCCACTACACACTAAAAATGCATGATTATACCATATCTTTAGATAGGCTACATTTACTTAAGTACCCCTTACATCAGGACAATCTATAAGGAATACATAAAGAAGAGTCATCCTCTAACATAAATACCATCTTAGTCTTAAATAAAAAAAAACTTCAGAATTGTCTCCCCATCTTCTTGAAAAAATCAATATTTATATAAACTATTAAAATATGGTCGACCAATCTCTATTGTAAAAGGGTGTAAGAGGCTAACCCATTAGGATACTAAACAAGTTTGCTGGTAGTGGGTACCGGCATGTGGTATGACTAGGCAAACCCGTAAGAGTACTGAACATGATTGCTAGCAGTGGGGCATTCTATCTAGAGAGGGTGATGATTTGACAAATAATAAATAAAATTCCTAAATCTTAAACTTGTCCTCATGTACGACATTACTTGTAGACAAATATGAAAAGAAGTATGCATGGCTAAGCAAAGGTTAATTAACTCCATAAATCTTCCATTGGGAACTAGATTTAAGACTATCCTAAGACTCCCTCACCTACCTCTTATTAACTATATGTAGGATGTTATGTCCTAAAGTTGAGGCCATACTTTAACCATCTTGTCAGACTAATATGTGAAATTTATCTCTACTCTTGGCAGGCTGTAAATCTTAGGCTATTGGGAGAATTGATTGGTTCCCTATATTTTTTATTATGAGGTGTCACAATACTTAGGAGTGAGGGAGGGGTTTCCTGAGTTGAAAAATGATAAACACTACCTATCTATATTATAATCCATGAGAAGAGGAAGTAGAATCTCTGTAAAAATTCTGTTATATTTTTTTCACGATATTCTGGGCTATTATATCAACAGTTTTTTTTTTTAAGTGCTAAATTCTATACTTTTGACATCACTGTGTGTCATAATCCCATTGTACATTTTTAATGAAAGACTATTTAAATGGTTCTTTGTGTCAATTACAGACTGTTAAATGCTCACTACAGACTTGTGTTACACGGATATGAACAGAGGAACAAATTATTTAACAGAGGAACAAATTGTTTTATAATGTACAAAAATGATGAAACCACAATTAACAATGGATCATTCTATTTACACTTATTCTATCCATGCTCCTGTTCATCATGACTGTTAGAAATTTCCCAATTTGAGTACTATGGGTGAACGTCCATTATAATGGGGATAATTTGTACTTGCACAGGAGTACCATATGGAGTGCCATATGGAATGCCATTTGAAAGACCAGATGGGGTTCCATATGGATGACCAGATGAAGTGCCAAATGAAGGACCGGATGCAGTATGCATATATTGTAAATGACCACGATTGCATGCAAAAAAAGGATCATTCGAATTGATACACCTGTTTCAGTAGTAATTTAATATGAATTGAATGGTATGCTTTTTAAAATTCACATTGATAATTCAATTAAAAAATTTCAATGCATTTTATTATCAAATGTCGAAGTCGAAGACTTGGACATTGATCTAATTCACACATAATTGCAATTTCCTCCAAAGTACATCATTCAAAATTCAAATGCTGTGCAATCATAGTCACACATCGAAATCGTGTGTGATGAATTCATTCACAAATTCAATTGTTTTCCACCTTAATTTCATTAAAAATCGGGTGTTTTTCGCAATTTCCATTCCACTCATCCCTTGCTTGTTGTGTCGCGCTCACCCTCTTCCCGATTATGTTCTTATGCTCATCCTCTACACTATAACCATGCCTAAATGCTGTGAACCTTCCTCCTATGCCAAGCTTATGGCCTGTTATAGCCCTAATTTTCTCTACACATGATTACCTAGCATTTGGACCTCTTACTTGCATTTTTTTCCAAGCCATCATTGAGTTGCTCTTCTAAAAAACCAATTTTTTGAAGATGTACGTGCCCTGCTCCACTACTTCCCATGCACATACACTTGATGCATCACTACAACTCACGTACATATGCATGATGCACCACTACAAGCCGTGTATACTTGCAAAATTTGAAAAAAATAAAAAGTTGCATGGCATTCATTGAGATTATGGGCTATTGGGTAGTTTCCCGACTAATCCACCAACTATAGCCCATCACCCAGCCTAATAACCATACTTTTCAAATACAAAAGGAGGTTTTGGTGTCTCATTCCAAATCTAGACATAATAAAAGTGAAACTCTGCTCGTTTCACATCCCCTCCTTGCCCCAAGCATTTGCAACCCTTTTGTGAGAATACCCTCAGAATTTCCCCATTTTCCTTCATTCCTCCATCATAAACCCATCATACTCCCCAAGAATAAGGTTGAGAGGAGAGGATTATCGGAGGTGCACTTGGATCTTGGTGAAGAAGATCCTGGACCAGGTTCGTGGAGCAGTAGTCGACTTTGGTTATAAGTGATCATTGTATTATCAATAAAAGAAGTACTTTTCCTGTCCAAAAACATGATGTGTCGAATGTTTGCATTTGTTTTATGTTTTTATTCTAACATATAACCCTGGTTTATGTATGAAATGTATGCTTGTAGCTTTCTGTTTGTATGTCTTTGAATGCAGGCCAGCCTTGGGAGGAGGTTTGTAGTCAACGAAGCTATTGAGTGTGAGAGGATCATCACCAGACGTAGAGTAAAGGTACAGTTACTTGATCCTTCTCATATTTATTTTCTTGCATGAGTCTAGGGTATGTTCGGGGTAGTTAGAGAAGTAGGAGACTTTTAAACGGTTATTCATATACCTACATTATAAACCCTGGTGTAGCCATAGGGGGGTTTTTCCCGCTAGCAGTACTGGCAACCATATTGGGGAACCTCTAGGGTTTTAGGGGATTTTTTGGGTGTTTGATTGGTTTCATACCTTTTTGAGTTTTATGTTGAGTTTGATGAATCTTTTAAGGGGCCTGGTCACCTGCTGGTGCCATACCATTTCTCCCTACCCCATCAGTCAGTCCGTTTACTTCTTTTTTTTAAGAAGATCATAGGTGTAGGCACTCTGTTGTGGGTCAGCACGCGTACATACATGCCTTGCTTTATAGACTACCCGCGTACATACATAGGCTGATTAAGCATCAATAGTGTACCTGTGTCAAGAAACTGTTATTAAGAAGAGTCAATCAACCTTTTCCCTAATTGAGGTTTTTACTTCTCAAGGTTTCTTGACTGAGTTCAATGTCTCTGTTTTTACAGTCATAGCTCGGGTTAGATGTTAGTTTGCTTGTCTTTTTAAATATTTTTTGTGTTTAAATTCTGAAAGGGTTTTAGGCAAGTCTTTTAATTTGTTTATCATCCTATTTGGTGTCTTTAGTGATTCCCTATGATCCATAGTGCGCCAGAGGTCAGTTTTAGTCTTGTCTTGTACTTCTTTTCCCCCTTTCAATTTCTTTAAAGAAAACAGAAAAAAATTATTTCAAGTTTTTCCTGTTTAAAGCATTTCCAAAAAGAAAAAGATTTTTTCATTTCTTAGTTTGGTAAAGTAGTTAGGGTAGTTATCTTACTTGAAAGGAAAAATAGTTCAATTTTCAAGTTCTTTACTGATTTCTTAGAACTTAAGTAGCTCGTAGTCAAGTGAAATTTTGTTTTAGGTCTTCTTTTTAAAAATCTTGAAAAGAGTTAGTTATGAAAAGTTGGTTACAAAGAGCTAATTGAAAATATTTATTTTTCTAGAACTAATTTTGCTTTCATATTTTCATTTATTTTCTCCTCTTTCGTCTCTCATACACATCACTAGTTTCACTGCATATCCTTTGAGTTAAAACAAGACATTTAAAACGAACTCTAATTTAAAATTAACTAGACTTTTATGTTTGTAGGGTCAATCAACTAGTTTAGGGCTAGAGCCTTGAATTAGGTTGGAGAGGAAACTCTTCAAGGCTTATAAACAAACATTGGAGTCAGAGATAGGGAGTGTAAAAGTCCAGTGATGTGAAATTCATCCAGGACCCCCCTCTAACACAGGGGCTAAACATGAGGTCACGTGAGGAAAGGTAGCAGAGATAACCCCTCCAAAGCCAAACCAAACATAGTGGGGAACACATATTGAGGATCTGTCGTGGGATACTGTCATTTTCATTTGCTTACGAGCTTCATGGACCTCGAATCCATTCGATATCCTTAGTTTTCTTTTGGACCACTTGCTTTTGATACCCTCAGTAGGTTTCAGACTTGTTATCCTTCTCATTGTGGTCCACCCGACTGTCAACTGTACCTGTATGGTGACTTTTTGCGAGTTGGAAACTTAGTTGCCTTTATTTTAGGGACTTACACAGGTGACTGCGGGGTTATATCACAATACCTAGGGAAGACAACAGGCCATTCTTTTCAGAGTATACCCAAAGGGTGATTCTATGTTCGAGTTTCACTTGCATCGGTAAGTTGCTCTAGTTGTGGATAGTGTAACTATTCTTCAAACTAGATAGTCCAGTTTTTGGTTTATCTTGTAGGAACTTTTCTAGTGTGTGCTTGGTTTTAAATGTTAGTTAAATCCTTATGGTGTCGTTGATATTTTCAAAAAGTGGAAGATCAAGAGCTCCACCCATCGCGAAGGCTTCAGGGTCTGCCATCAGTTACATTGGAGCGACCACTGCCACCGTTACGATGAAGAATTGACCAGCAAGGGTCATTTGAAGCAACCGGACCACAAGAAACTGTGCCCGACCCAGCTTTGAGAGCAGAGTACTAAAATTCAGAGAAACTCACTATTTTTGAACTTGGAGTGGAAAATCTTGGGCCAGCTAACCCTCCGACCACTGACTTTTCGACACCAATCTTGGTACAAATTTTCCATCCAAGGGTAACACCTCACGAGTGTCAGATAGTATTACAAAAATATCTGGAAGCAAATGTTGTTACTTTGTTAGGGGGTCCTCACACTCCCTCAATGGCTTCCATCACAAGGGGTATTCCTTCTCCTAACCCACCTTCGCCAGTCTGGACCATAGTGGTATCGACCCCGTCTACTTTGGGTAGTGGTATAATACCATCAATGACGGCGACCACTGCTCCGTTCACATAGAGTGCGACAAGCCCTCCATTTTCAATGGGATGCTCAACTTTGATAAGAACTTCGTCCTTACCTACTTCAGTCTACAGACCATGGGTCTGGGGGAAGGGAGCTCAAAAGTGTTCGAGTTACTTCACACACACCTAGGATTTATTTTTCCTAAGGTTTTTCCTTGTTTATTAGTCATAATTAGTCATTATCCAGTCTCCTATATTTTAGGGGAGAATATTCCACTTGGAGAATATTCTCTTTCAGTTGACACTTCAGTTTGACTAGTTGAGTTGAGTTTAGATGTTGCAT